>CAUJNA010001347.1:597500-657500 GCA_963377175.1 Effrenium voratum | reverse complement strand
AAACGCAAACCTTTAGTTGGTGTTTTGGATGAGTTTGGATTTGATATGAGTTTGCGAGAAATCCTCCCTTGACCACCAAAGCACCGGGCTCCAAAGCGCCAAGACTCGGAAGCTGAGAACGCCCAAGCCGCAAGTCGCTTCAAGGCCTTCGCTTCCTGCGCCTGGTGCGCGTGGGAACGGTGAGGAGTGGCTCCATCATCGAGCAGCTGGAGGAGCACATCACCTCCCCGGGCACGATGATTCGGCGCCTCAACCCTGGAAGAATTCGTCGGGAACAAGAACCACACATAGTTTGCCACTACAATCATTGCTAAATGTGGTGTTCAAGCATCCCCTGACCCCATTCTAGTTATTAAGGCCCTTATATTGGGCCAGACAATATTGATTAATGAAGAGAACATGGCATGTTTGTGTTTGTTGCACCCCTTATTGCCAACCCTTCATAGGACCGTTTGTTTTGAGGCTTAGTACGCTCTTCAGGTTGGTTCGAAAGGAAATCAGCCGAAAGCTACCATTTTGGGAGTCTGACTTTTGCCACCAGCGCCACGTTTGGGATCTCATTCTAAATAAGTAGTGTAAACTGTTCAGGCTCGCACAATATGGACCTGAGCAAACAACATCTTTTTGGTGAGGCGAATGCCACATATGTCAAATGTGCCGACACACTTGGACGGACATGGACACTTCACGCAAATAGTGGCTTGGCGAAACAACAAGTGTGCCTTCAACTTCAGGTATAACCTGGCAAAGCTCATCATCCGGCTCGTCCTCACCAACCACGTCATCGCCTGCCTGTGGTTGCACGGCTGGAGTTCACGCACTTTGAAGTCTTCTTTGAAGCCTCCCAAAACGGTGGGCTTCCTTTGTTTTGCACACCCTTTTCTTTTTTGACTGCGATCAACCTATTGACTAGAAGAACACAAACATAGTGACTGTGGGCTGTCAAAACCATGAACTTCCATTCGGGGCTCGAAAAGAGTGCCCAGGTATGGACTGGCCAGCGTTGAGAGCGATGGGGAAGCTCCACGGAATTGGGTCACAGAATATGGCATGCAGGAGCGACCAGCCAATGTTGCGGAAAAAAAAGAGTCATCCTGATATGAGGGGATTGTTAACGGGTTGTCCAGCCATAGAGGTGATGGTTGTCCAACCACAGTGGTGATATTGCAGCTACAGTGGGGTGTACGCTGCAGCTGAATCTGCTGATCACTTGTGCGTTCAAAGTTTGATTGACCATGGCACACTTGGATGACTTAAAACAAACGGGACCCATGTTGGGATCCGGGGCTATTTTGTGTTGCCTTTTTTTGGCCTTTTGCAAAGGACGAGTCCATGAACCCTCCACCAGACACGATTTAATCTGCCAGGGGCATACGGTACCTGATCTCTACGCGGTCTCTTTGCATTGGGCTCTTGTCCAGCTTGGTGTTGGGCAGACGAACATCGAGGCAGTCACCTTAGCCGAGCGTATCACGGCTGAAAGGTGTTTAGCACTTGAAGTGCGTGTGTTGTGTGGTTGGCTGCATTTGGATTTAGCACAAGTTCGAATGTGGAAGCAAGGCTGGGACATAAGCCACGGCCTGGACAGAAGCCCGGGCAAAGTCTCAGTGGAGTCGTTGAGCAACATACTCCCCGCTTTTTAAAGGCATGTTCCATTCAGTTCTAAGTCTTGGGACCCTTCCAAAAGCGAAGCTTCCAGAATCGGCCAAAACGCTTCGACTGGGGGAGCCTTGATGCACGTCGGTGGTTTGCTGCCCTGGGGTTCCCTATCTCAGTTTCTCGGAAATGACACCAAGTTCCCCTTCGGGGTCAAACCATGGCTTGTAAAGCTTTGCGCGATTCGGTCACAATGCCGACCTTGCTTCCCTTCAAGTCTTTTCTTTTGATCCATGTCACACAAGTTCAGCCCTACACACCGCCGTCCTATAGACAAGTTCGACAAGGAGCGCTCAAATGGATCTCACAATCGGACAGCATGTTGATGAGTTGCTTTGCCAACCCTAGCCAATATATCGTAACACTGCTTCTGAAGGCACGCATCTTGATGCGTCAAAGCCGGTTTGAAAGCCCATGTTGAGGTCGGACTCAGCCACCCGAGGCATTTTTTCCATCATCGTCGAATTCTCTGCGCTGATGATGTTCTCGACTCTGCTCAGCGCTGTGGCAAGCCTTATGGCAGGGCTGCAGAAGCTGAAAGATGGGGAGATCGAGCAATTCAGGCGGAGATGGGATCCTCACTCCCTGAGTTCCTGGACTTTGAACTTTTTGAGAAGACAGTGGTAAAGGACTTTTCTTGGCCGTTCCACTCAGGAATCAGGATCTGCTATGACTCCCTTGGGCATTCATCGTTTAGGCGCCCTTTACCACATTACTGGGAGGAAACGTAGTGGGTTCCCTTCGGATTGTACAAAGCCTTTGGACGAATCAGAGGTATGGTTTTTCTCTTTTCGTTTCTGACGGAAACAACGATGTTCATTCCTTTGAGTCGGGTGGTCATGCATGTTGAAAAACATTGTGATTCTTGCACCACCTTTCCTTTTCGGTCGTTGTTCAATCAAGCGCCCCTTCTCCGCCGCCGTGCCCCCCCCCCCCGCCCCGGCCCACCTCCCAAAAACAAAATACAACAAACAACAGCAGACGGGTAGCCCGAAAGCATCGCGGATGTAGACAAGACCCTACAATAAAACTGAAAGAGCAAAGGATAGGTAGCCTGAAAGCATAAGCAAGGGTACCCCGGCGCAGTAAATTGAACGGCAGCGCGTTTGTGTTTTGCACAAGCTATAACAGCGCGAACCGCCCAGATCTGCAAAGACGAGGGACGCGCCTCACGCATTTGTGTGGCATGTGTCTCCAGGCAAGTCACTCTGTGTAAGTTGTTTGAGCTAGTTGCTTTGAGCAAGTCTCTTTGAGCAAGTTGTGTGAAATAAACACGCAAATTTGCTTCTTTTGCAGCCCGACCCACGCAGAGTTGGCCGAGGCCTGAATCAAGTCCATTTCCTCGGGTGTTTTGAAGGCCGCCCAGCCAATTCAGGCCAAGGTTTTCGCCCGCACCGCGGAAAGTTGAAAAAGACCCGTTTTTTTTGCAGCTCGACCCGCCCGATCGGCGTGCAGAGGGTCACCATCACGACCAGTGCCTACATTCCCGCTCCGGCTTGAAAGGCTACACATTTTAGTTTTGAAGCAATTTTATCTGAGCAAGTTTTTTTGAGATTTCTATGTGAACGTTATTTGCACATGTTGCCCGAGCATGCTTTCCAAGCTAGTTTCTTTGTGCAAGTTCTTTGAGTTTCTTCCTCGCAAACGAATTGTAGTACAACAGGCGTGTGTTGCTCCCTTGTGCACTGCTTCCTTGTGGACAGAGCATGATAGTATACTTACACAGGAGCGCCTTTCTCGATTGTGCAGACGCAGGCCTGCTGCTTGAGTAAAGTACCCGAGACCGACGCGTAAATGCTTGTACATGAAGCCATCGTTTGGACACATGTGCAGTGCGATGTGCACTGTTGGTTGCAATCATTCTTGTACGCATGCACATGCATGCACAGGCCATGCTGATGTAAACTTTGGATTTGTACCAAAAGGACCCTGCTAGTTAAATGTCTGCCCAAAGATAGATCAACTCTGTAGCAAAAGGGACGACCCACTTTTTTTGCACGGCCAATTGGATTCATCCGAAGTTCATGTGGATGTTTTCTGGCAGGTCGCTGAAACGCTTTCTGGACCAGAACCACATCGATGATGACCTGTCCCAGCGCATCACCTGCTTCTTGCAGTATGCCTTCAAGGCCGGTCTCGTTCCATGAATCGGTTTTTGCTAGGAGTCGGGTATGCCTCATAGAGGACCCGACGATGCGGACCCAAAAAGGGTTGGCGAACAGAGGATACCAAAAGGGAAGCTATCCTTTTGTACTATTTGTTTTTTCTGTTTATCTATGATTGTTGTGGGCAGGAAGGGTTCTCCATTTAGACACATTCTTCTGGGAGTGCGTGGGATGGTCTGTCTTCGTTTGGAGGTTCCCCTCTCCAGCTTTCTTTTGAAGTGCACTTTGCGCGTGCGTGTTTTTTCCCCGAATGCGTAGCGTGGGGGTGGAGGCCATGTTCCCGAGAAGGTGCTCCAGCGTCCGCAGCGGTCCGCAACCGTTCGCGGTGAGGCGATACGCGTGTGCCGTTATGATTTGTCGTGGAAGCGTGTGTTGAGGTGTCTTGGGCGCGCGCAAACGTCTGCGCGGGTGTCATTTTCGTTGGCCCTGTCGTGCAATCGGCTCGTTTTGGTGAGCTTGAAAGTTGTCGGTCTAATCATGCTGGTGCCACAGGCCCGTGCAAATTCTGGAAGCGTCTCGTAAACGTGCCAAAGTCAACTTGGATTTCGTGACAGGTGCGGCAGCATTTAGTGCGCTGGTCAAATTTTCCGTCAAGCGCATCACTTTAGAGCTTTTTGCGCAGAAATCATCGCAGGCGCCGTAGTTTGGAGCTCGGGTGCAGATTTCGTGGCAGTCCCCCTCCACGCATGTTTCGCACGCATTCACTCTTGATTCATCTTACTTGTGCGCAAGACTGCCTTTCACTTAGTGTCCGTACGACAAAGTTCCTTTAGACTTCCTTTGGCAAACATCAGACAAGTTGGACTATGTTGCCCCCCCCTAGCCCCAACAAAACTGCCCCCGAGCTTTTAGCTCGAAGTTTGAAGCGTCATGAACTCTCACTCACTCACGCGCTCACTCACACACTCAGTCGGTAAGTAGATAGACAGGTGGACAAACAGAAGAGAGATAGAGTGAGGGAGAGAGAGGGATAGAGAGAGCAGAGGGAGATCGATTTGCTGGATGGGTAGCTAGACGAGGTAAACCGAGTGCACGAATAGGTCGGTTGAGGCAAATAGAAAGAAAGAGAGACGAAAAAAGAAAGAAGAAACAACCAGAAAGCCAGAAAGAAATAAATAAATAAGAAAAACAAGATAGAGAAAAAGAAAGCCCCCGAGCTTTTAGCTCGAAGTTTGAAGCGTGATGACTCGCGCACTCTCACTCACTCACGCACTCACTCACACACTCACTCGGTAAGTAGATAGACAGGTAGACAAACAGAAGAGAGATACAGTTCGGGAGAGAGAGAGATAGATAGAGCAGAGGGAGATCAATTTGCTGGATGGGTAGCTAGACGAGGTAGACCGAGTGCACGAATAGGTCGGTTGAGGCAAATAGAAAGAAAGAGAGAAGAAAAATGAAAGAAAGAAGAAACAACCAGAAGGCCAGAAAGAAAGCAAATATAGAAAAAAGGAGAAAGAAAGAAAGAAAGAAAGAAAGAAAGAAAGAGAGAAAGAAAGAAAGAAAGAAAGAAAGAAAGAAAGAAAGAAAGAAAGAAAGAAAGGAAGGAAGGAAGGAAGGAAGGAAGGAAGGAAGAAAGGAAGGAAGGAAGAAAGAAAGAAATAAAGAGAGAAAGAAAGAAAGAAAGAAAGAAAGAAGGAAAGAAAGAAAGAAAGAAAGAAAGAAAGAGAGAAAAGAAAGAAAGAAAGAAAAGAAAGAAAGAAAGAAAGAAAGAAAGAACGAAATAAAGAGAGAAAGAAAAGAAAGAAAGAAAGAAAGAAAGAAAGAAAGAAAGAAAGAAAGAAAGAAAGAAAGACAGAAAGACAGAAAGAAATAAAGAAAGAAAGAAGGAAAGAAAGAAAGAAAGAAAGAATTAAAGAAAGAAATAAGGAAAGAAAGAAATACAGAAAGAAAGAAATAAATAAAGACAGAAATAAATCAAGACAGACACACAAAAAGAGGACATCAATCAGTAAGCTAAAAGACAAGAAAAGACCCGGAAAGAAAATCAGTAATGGAAATAAGGAAAGAAAGAGAATAGAACGAAAGACAAGAAAGAAACACATAACTATACGTATACATATTGTGTATGTTTTAGACACTTCCGAGCAGGGGCTTCGCCAGCTGTATGTTACAAGACCAAGAACACACTATGTATGTCTATAGTCTATATTTCCCTGTTTATAGGCATAACGACTATATTTCCACTATGAGCAGCTGCGCGCCCGTATTTTCATTTGCTGAGGGTCGGGCCGGTGGCTGTGGAAACTCTTTTGTCCCAAGGGTATGAGAGAGTGTTTTGCCTGGAACACGCTGAATCAGTCACGGACAGCCCGACTAAACATGATTCATTTCTTAAGTTGTCGGAAAATGGGAGCTCCCTGGGTGAAATGCACCACGGATTTCGCCCACTCACTAGCAGTCCCTCATCTTCCCCGTGATGCTGCCCTTGCTTCGGTTAGACATACGTTTGATTCCCTTGAAAACCATCAGACAATTTGCTTGCAGCTAGTTGGGTTTCAGACCGAAAAGTCTCGTAGCTCCATGCACTTTCTCTCTTGCAGGATTGCAAGTGTGACTTCCCTCAATTTAACAGGCACGGATATCCTCGGGGCACATCCTCAGACAAGCAAAACTCGTTCCATTTTGTTTCGTTAAATCACCACCCATGCAGGAAACTCCAAAGCGAGAAACAAATGGAAACAAACACTCAGAGTGTAACCCTTGGATTAGTTGGCGGGCCCATGTTTAGAGAGAATTAAACCGGTCGCGCTTTGCTGAGGCGAGGAACAAGGCGGAGTCCACAGAGGGCCCAGTTCCCATGTGGGATATGCTCTCGGTTCCCCTGCAGAGTGAGTTGGAGTTCCAACGACACCAGGAGGGTTGACGGCAGTTGACTGTGAACACATGTCATGCTGGTTCAATTACCCTCCCAACAAACTTAAAACCCGCGCAGGGGTTCCTGGAAAGCAATGTTCCTTTTGAGGGGACCACTGCGCATTTTCCATGCTGGTTTTTGGGAGGGTTTGTTCCCTTCAAAATCTTGGGGTGCCTAAGCTTGTGAGTCAGGGTTGGTTGGGGAATCTGAAATCGGTTGAGAAGACTTTAGGCAAGACCCTGGCCCACTTCAAAGGGGAAGCCGAAAAGCAGCTTCATGGGAACCAGGAGTTTGTTCAAGAAATAGGTGTTTAAATATGCTTAAACAAGGAGTTGGCCCGACCCTGACCAGTAACCTCAAATCTTCAGAGTTGTTGGTCAGGGATGTCAACAATGATATAGACCCATTTTTGAACGCGCTGGAAGGTAGCACAGAAACTTGCAGGTGTGTCTCCCAAGTATTTAACTTAAAGGCGGTAAGTTTTTCCTTTGATCCATGCTTGTTGTTGGCTGACATGGTGGCTGACATGTTTGGTTCTTTGATTCTGTTCACTTTGCGGGGTGATGCAAGGAAGAGGGTCCCCTAGCCCAACATATGTTTTATCCCTGTTCTGGCCGAACCTCTTACGACCGCTTTCGACAGTTGGGAAGTGGTTAATTAACTTCCAGACTGTCTCAAAGTTCAAGGCCTTTAGGTGGTTGGCTTCCTTCTGGGCTACAGTTTCAGAGAGACCGGCAGACTCACATGATGCGCAAATTCACCCCACCTCCCCTTGGCTGCTTCCTTCAAACTGGAAATTGCAGTCATTGCCCTTTAACACTGCCAGTTGGTCGCCAAAGTCCCGACAACTAGCAACTAGGTTTCAGTTGCAATCTCAGGGAGGGAAGTCAATATAAAGTCCAGCTTGCATGCTTCGCTTGAAAATCCCTGGATCTGCCCTTTCAACATTCCAGATGCTCCAGTTGCCGGGGCAACCATCCAACTAAGGGTCATTTTCCTTTTGGAAGGAAACCGGCATGCAAATTTTCATGTTCGTATTTGGGCAAGAGAAGCAACCAGCAACATCATTGAGAACGCGAACTAAGTGCTACTCACCATGAACACACATATATGAGACATGGGGGTTGATCAAAAGGTCCTTGCAAGGAGTTATGTATTCGGTGACCATTCGTCTTGGCTTAAATCCCTCCGCGAAAGATCGGCGATGGAGTTCGCGAAAGAAACTTATTTTTTCGCGAAAGATTCCGCGTTGGATTCTTGGAGGCATGCCTGTGCACTTACATATTGCAGACCCCGCTCCCTTGTAGATCGGGAAGTACGCAGCACCTACACTTGCATTGTTGATTCCCTGCCTGTGTTGGGAATGGTGCAAATCAATAACGTTGGCTGGGCAATTTTTTGGGGCAAGTTTCGCGAAAGATCCGCGAAAGACCGGCGAAAGGCCAGGGAGCTTGTTGCAAGGTTCCGCACATCGCCGGCAAGCGCAAGTGGCAAGGACGAATGACGGTGACTGCTTGCACTTAACACTACGTACTGCACGCAAGTGAACTGCGGCTACCTTGTTTGCAAGCATAATTGCAGCAGCCACAATGGCTCCAAAGCGCACGCTGCAAACAAAAGGGTGTGGCGATGGAGTCGCGAAAGATTCGCGAAAGAAACTTTTTTCTCGCGAAGATGGCGTTTTCCGGAAACAGGAATGTTGATCAACTGCCACATATATATACATATATATATATATATATATAAACATAAAAAACTAGATTGGGCATGGCCTGGGAGCAACCCGACTTGGGCCCCCAATTTGTTGCCAGGACAGCATGAAAAAATGCGACTTCTTTCAGAAGCTTATGGAGAAGGACAGTTACCACATCGTCCGCGTTCTCCATGAGGCATTGGTCCAGCCAAGATGTCGAATTTTCAATTTGTTTGGAGACTCCAGGTCACCAGGTCCGGTCTAATCATGCAACAAGAAAACGGCCTCACCGGCAGGTGGCGGGATGCATGTCGCACTCAGTGCTCGCCATTGGCGACGTGGTCTTTGCTGCAGGGACCATCGCGAACGCCACCTATTTCCTCTCCGGGGGAGCGTACACCTACACGAACCTTGACCATGTCGCTTTTATGCCCATGCTTGCTTCAGCTGAGATTCAGCTGTCGTTCCACAACGTGTGTGTGTGTGTCAGTGTCTGTGTCTGTGTGTCTGTGTGTCTTTGTGTCTGTGTGCCTGTGTCTGTGTGTGTCTGTGTGTCTGTGTGTCTGTGTGTCTGTGTGTCTGCGTGTCTGCGTGTCGGTGTATCTGTGTCTGTGTGTCTATGTTTGTGTTTGTGTGTGTGTGTGTCTGCGTGTCTGCGTGTCTGTGTGTCTGTGTATCCGTGTCTGTGTGTCTATGTTTGTGTTTGTGTGTATGTGTGTATCTGTGTGTCTGTGTGTCTGTGTGTCTGTGTTTGTGTGTCCTTGTTTGTGTTTGTCTGTGTGTCTGTGTGTCTGTGTATCTGTGTCTGTGTGTCTATGTTTGTGTTTGTGTGTGTCTGTGTGTCTGTGTGTCTGTGTGTCTGTGAGTCTGTGAGTCTGGGTATCTGTGTCTATGTGTGTGTGTATGTTTGCGTTTGTGTCTGCACACATGTGTGTCTGTGTCTGTGTGTCTATGTTTGTGTCTGTGTGCCTGTGTGTCTGTGTGTCTGTGTTTGTGTTTGTGTGTGTGTGTTTGTGTTTGTGTGTTTGTTTTGCATTTCTCACCACTCCACGGCGGACACCTGGGCCAAGATTCATTTACAACGTTAAAAGGTTCAAGCTAACAGGTCGATCCTAAAAAACAAGGAATCCCCGAATGGTTCTGGTAGCTTTGCGTTGAAGACGACAAATACACCCTTTAACCAGTTCGTGGTTTCAAGCCAATAAACCACGCCTTCAACCAGCCAAGTCACGTCTGGAATATTCACCCCCTTCCCACCCCCCAGCTTCCCGGCACCGTCACCTCACAGTCCACAAAGGGCGCGGAGCCCTCACAGGACTGGGCCTCCTCGGTGATTCCTCGAGAGGAACTCGTGGGATCCAAGCCCCCTCTAACCAGCTTGGTAGGGTCTTCCTTTGTGGCAAGCATGGGAAGTGGCCAAGAGCGAGGGGTTCAAATATCGTTCGAGGATGGCTTTTCAAGGGAAGCAAAGGAGTCAATGATTCAGACCATGCAAAAGGTTTGTGCTGAGCTGGGTCCAATCTGGTATGGAGCAGTTTTGTCTTTTGGTGTTTGTGCCAAAGGTCAATAAAGCCAGGTCCAATGGGATCGCGGTCAACGGAAGACCTACACCCATAGGTTCTTGGAGTCTGGGGCTCGTAAATGCCTGAGTGATGACCTGCGTATGAACAACATCGTTTGGGCTTTCAATGCCCGTGATATCAAAGGACTCTCGTGTGCTTGTGAAACCCGGCTTGATTGGAGCCATGTCATCGCGACAAATGATAGATGGCTATGTGTGTGAGTTTGAGGGTCCTTTGTTTTGTGGTTTTAAAAGGGACACGAGGAAAGACAAGCCAGTTTTGGGGTTCAACCTTCAAGCCACACCAGTATAATCCCTGTAACAGAACTCCCATCGGCTTCAACCACATTGAAATCCTTCAAATCGCATGGCCCAAGCTCACTTGCCCAAAGTTTACACAAAGGCTGACTCTTTGGTGCCATGGCCAAAAATGGCCCAAAGGAAGGCCAGGATAGTTCCAGACGCTCAAACCCTGAACGCCTAGTGGACGTGCGCGCATTGGGCAAACAATAGAAAGTGTCGAAGGCAACGAGGTGTCCAAGCAACCCTCCGGAATGGCAAGTCTGGATTTCCTTTGATTCAGGGTCTCTGGCTTTGCGCGTTCTCAATGCATCGCAGCACACGTTTTCCTAGACTGGTCCTAGTGTTGGGCCCGAGACACCTGCAAATAGGTGTCAGTCATATGAAGCGCCTTTGCATGGCTTTGCCCTGAGGTTCCAATTGGGTCTACAGTCCCACGAAAAACGGAAAACAGCGGCCCAAGAGCCGTGTGTGTCTTTGAGGGTACACTGTTTGGGTGGCTTAAAGGAAGATTCCAAAGAGGTATATACTGCCACCCGTTTTTGGTTTGCAGCTGAGGATGGAGGACCCTTCCGACCGCAAGCTGTACCGACTCTGGGTGGCGGAGGTGTGTCTCTGGAGCCCCTGGCTTCACTTGGGGGATCTGGTTTCGCAGGACGGAGTGAGCCGAATATTCTAGGGCCAGTAAATCCTCCTCTCAAGATGGCTTCTTGGTTTCCAGGACAAGTTTGCAGAAGAGTGTGTGCAGGTGTTTGGGTGTGAAGATACACCATGAAGGGAGGCTTCTAGGGAGTGTTTTTTTTGTTTTTCCCCCGATGAGCTCAGCGCTCGTTGCCACAAAGCTGCAGGGTGCAACAACTTTCGCGTCGCGAGGCCATAGGTGAGCTTTCGGGAATGCGCCCTGTTGGCAGCCAGCTTTCCTGAAAACGAGGCTCAAGGCTTCGCGCTTACATTGAATATTGCGATTCCCAGCCATTCGGTTCCTTAGCTTTTCAGCCTTTAGCTGGTTTTAGTGGGGGGTTCAATTTAAGCCGTTAAACATTAAACTTTTAGCAGGGGATCTGAGGACAGCCCAGATTGTGGTTGACCAGGAGCAGTGTTGCAAGAGTGCTGATCGTTTTTATCGGTGTCTCAAGGGATCCACGCATAAGGCCTTCATTCGCGATCGACGCAGCAAACCTTGCCGAGCAACTCAGACACCTTGCAAGTTCTCTCAAGCTTCCAGAGAGACCAACCAATCGCTGCAGAACCACAGGGAACATGACTGACCACAATGCATGCAGTGGGCGGTGGCTGGGTTTTGATCGCCTCCACCCCTCAAGGAATTCATAGACACGTCGTGTACACAAACGTACTTTTTGGCGGGGCCTCCTTTCCCAAAAGGACAAAGTGCCAAGCACGTCGATTTCGGCAGTTCCCTGTGAGGACATCTCACGTCTAATTGCGCTGGAGGTGAACTTGTTCTGCGAGTGCATCGGAAAAACGGTTGAAACCAGAAGGATGGCCGCAGCATATGCCAGGGACTACTTGTCTGATGTGAGTCAGACCTGGTCTGATTTGGGCAATCAGCAGTGCGCAGATCTTCCTTCAGAGAGGGCTCAATCTTGGCAGTGTTGCCCAAGATGGAATTCCGACGTCGGCTCATCCATGCGTCATGTGCTTCCCATCGGCTGAATCCTTGTCGGGCGCTTGCGATGTGCTCGTGCCGGTGGGGTGCGCTTGAATCTTGCCGGATTCTAGGCCTGCCGGCCAGGTTTCCAGACAACCCAGCAAGCCGGCGGTCTTGAACAAGGACCGAGGCGCTTGGCTCATCTTTCGGAATCTAGGACGCAAGTTCAGTTATCTGGCATGTGAGATTGTCACTCCCTGTCCGTTTGTGGTGTCAGGAAGAAACAAGCATGAATACGAGCATAATCTTCGTTTCTTCCTTGCACTGGCAAGGACTTGTGACGCTATATCCTTTATTACTGCAGGCAAGACAACGTGTTTTCGCCTGCTGCAGTTTGAACGATTTGCGCAAGGTCACAAACAAATCCCTCGCCGGCCCGGTGAGCAATTGACCAAACTCGCAAATGGCAGCAGTTTTCTTTGAGCCCCCAAAAGGGGGTCCTTGAATAAAACGGCCTTGTGAAGGTCCGCCTTGTATAAGGTCCTTCAGTTTAGGCTGCTACTGTGGATGCTTACGACATCCATTTGGCACCACTCTGAAGCCACGGGAAACCAGTGTTTGTTGGCATTTATATTTACAGGGGAATCAGCCTTCCAGGGTTTCTTAGTTTCCTAGGTGGTTCGAAATGGGTTTCGTCCATCTGCAGTGTCATTCACCCAGACTCTTCGGATGCACCCAGTGTCCGACGCTATGGCCATGGTGCTGGTATGTTTTTCACACACACGCCAATCGGTTCACTGTGGGTGGGCAATGCTTTGCAACCATGGCTTAAACCATCCTATACAACTGCAATGAGGCTTCAAGTGCTGAAGTTCTGACAGAGTACCACTGAACAGTGGAGCTCATGTATTGGGTTTGTTTGGGTTCGGTTTGGACGCTTCGGATGCGAAGGAGCCACGACCATGACCCACAATTTTCGCAGTCACCGTGGCACATTTTGCAAATGCGCGATTTGGAACCCTCGAAAGAGCCTTCGTGGAGGTGAGGAAGCCACTCAGCAAGTAGCTGAAGTGGGATTTCGTGAAACAACTATATCATGAGTGCTTTGACTTACTTTGATTGTGCTTTGCCGTACTTTGATTGATGCAACATGTAGGACACTAAGAGCCAGAATGCATGTGTCATTGACACCACAAAGCTATTTAGAGCAGCGCAGAGGCAATCTGTGTGACATTTTTTTCCGGCTAGGTGCGTGCCATCAATGCCATCCCCAGGATAGCCTCGGAGGTCTCGCGCAGTGGAAGAAACTTCCACAAATATATGACATCTCTTCTGGCTCTCACTTGTGTCGGACAACGCTTGTTAACTTGCAAATGGCGTGCACCTCAGACTATGAACATGGGTGGACATCAGGATATTCGTGCTCTGTAGGTCAGAATTATTGCCCTAGTGCACCTCTGTTACACGTTTGGACAGATCGCTATGTCTTGCACGTCCGGTTGCAGCCAGCTATCCCAGCAATGTGAGCCGATACAACTCTCTGCAGGTTCGAGCCAAAAGCACAATCGTGGCCTGAGGGATGCCTGGTAATGTTGACCCCCTCTTAATCAACCCCAGTTGATTGATAGGGGGGTTCTCCTCCAAAAGTGATGATTCCCCATCAAACACAGGGATACCGCCCTATTAGCAAACTGGGGTTGATCTATATGGGGTCAAGATTAATATAAAGGATTGAACTGACGAGAAATTCATCCGCAGTCGCTCTATTTTTTGTCTATCCCTATGTCCTTTCATGGACCAAAAGCAAGGTGAGAAGTTCAAACACCCATGCCCGTTCAAGAGCTGACGAGCTCAGCTTTCCTGATTCAAGACCGGTCACATCAACCTATACTTATCTAGTGGCGGTGCGTGCTTGCTCTTTTGGCTCCATCCTGCCTATTTCAAATCACCGCGCCAACCGCAGGTGTGTGTTGGTATGCGATGCTATGCGATTTCCTTCAATTGCCCCAACACAAATTGCAACAACACAAAGACCACAACAAAAGCGTGGGCTGGGTTTTTGCCTTCCCTTGAAATAGCCATGGATCCACCATTTCAGGAGGCACCACTGATTTCTACGTCGCACCAACAGCCAAGAGTTTTCGGAGCGCTTCTCGCGCTCTGTTTTTCCCGGAGAGTGAGGCCCAAGGGGTGAATTTCCATCGCAGCGAAGCACGGGGAAAAGATTAACCACTGGCGGCAGAGTTGGGGGGAATGGTAGAGGTGCACTGACCGCCGTGGCTTGAGCTTAGCGATAAAGGGATTGTTGTGACCTTCAAGGGGTCAAAAGGAATGGACTGTTCAGAAAGCAACCACGAACGAGTTTCGGTGGCTTTTTCCTTTTTTTGGCCTGAAAGCCACTACTCTCAGGCGCGTCAATTGGTTACTCCCCTATTATAGGAAGCAAAATCACCCTTCCGCCACTTCCGCCAAGGGAGGAATTGATTGAACCAAGTTCACCAGTGCTTTGGGGATTTCCCCTCCCAAACCAACAACCCCTCAAGGCTGCATGTACGAACCCATGTAGCCCTTGGCATGAACCTCTTAGAGGGCTTGTTTTATGGCGAGCCTCCCAGGCAAAGCGAGCTTAGCATGGACGCACTTTGCTTGAACCCCTTATTTCAGATTGGTAGATGTCAAAGCGTTTCTGTTGCATCGTAATTCTGCCGTTGTGATGCAAGTCTTGTTTGGGAATCATAGTAGAAACAAATGAAATGATTTGAAGGAACCAATCATGTTGAGAACCAATCATGTTGGTTGGGAATTCTGCGTTGGAGTTGTGCTGGCCAAATGAGCCACAATCAAACTTCGGTGAATGAAGGTTAGTAAGGGCTAGTCCCAACCATAAATGGGTGCAGCCGCCTGTTGAATTCTTCACATGGTTTTGGGTATGCCATTTGAATACCAGGTTTTGGTTATGACTCAACTGGAGGGTTGTGGAAAATCTTTGTCCTGCGAGGCTCTGCTGGCCCTGCATTGCTGGGCGCAGATGGCAGGACTCGGTCCTAAGAAACCGCCGGAAGAAACCGCCGTTTGTGGCCTTGGTTTGCCCTTAACTTAACTGTTTGCTCTGCCCCAAGCCAAAAGGCAGGTTGAACCTAAGGTTTTATTAGTGGGATCCTTCAGGGCAGCGAATCATAAGCGGCCCCAAGATCTTCGAACCGAGCTTCTACGTGTGTTGGGAAAGCCGCGGCGATTGATGAATAGAGAGCGGGGGAGAGAGGCATGCAAAAAGACAGACATGCCCAGAGAGAGAGAGAGACAGAGAGAGAGAGAGAGAGAGAGAGAGAGAGTGAGACAGAGAGAGAGAGACACAGAGAGAGACCGAGCGAGAGAGAGAGAGAGAGAGAGAGAGATGGAGAGAGTTGCGGTTGAACATCACCAGATGGCGTGCAGGGTGTTATTGTGAAGGAAAATTTCTTTGAGCATACCAGGTTTCGGGGGACGCCCGTTAATAATTTAGCGGGCCCACAGACGTCCTGGTGGCCTTCCTTCCTCCTTCACTTCGGAATTCCAAAACCAATTTCAGTGCCAATAAAACTAAAGCCTTGGTGCCCTTCGCTCAAGCCTTGCTTGGGGGCGTGAAGCCTCTGTGATATTTCTTCCTTCCCGGTGCTCATGCCCAGTCATAGGCTCGAAGATTCCTGTTCGAGGCGTCAAAGGCCTATGGGGCCTTTGTGAGCAGGGTGGCACATATTTGGTACATCGTGCTAGCCAATCCAACTTAATATTGATTCTGCCTCAAGGCCACAGTGGTGGCGGTGGTTGGTCAGATGGTGGTGGTTTCCCTTCCTGCGTTGGTGTGTCACCACGGATTAGGATTCAGGTTCCCCCCCCATTTTCAGCAACCCAGGCAAGGGAATGGATGGTTCTTCAGCTCTTTCAAACCTATGTGTCACTCAGTTTCACTGTTGATTCTGTGTATTGGTCAGATGCGGGTCTGGGAATAAACTCCACTTTGTCACTTTGTTGGACTATGTTCAAAAAGCTGGGGAGGGGGTCCCCACTTGACAAACAGCCACGGAATGGTGGTTGGTTAACTTAAGGCTATTCACAATCTTGTCAGGGACTCCTTATCCTTTGAACTTGCAAGTCACAAAGAAGAACCAACCAGATGACAATTGTGTGTCAACATGCGAGTAGTTATTTGGAATGGGTGGCGGATGGCCGAAATTTGACCTGCTAGAACTCTGTGCAGGATTAGTGTTGCGATGGTTCCGCTGAAGCCCAAGTGGATTGTGCGCACGGCAAAAATATGGATGCTAAATGGCATGGCTAGAAAGTGGCTTTGCGCTGCGACATGTGTCCTCTTTGCGTGTGGGGATGTTTGGGTATTATGAGAGGAAGCTGAAAACACTGCATTCTTACATAAAGGCATGTTCCCGCAGTTCTAGCACTTTGAACAAACACTACCAACCGATGAAGGTAAAAGTACAAGGGTAAACCCAGGGAAGCCTGCGATCAGGGACATAATTGCTGAAAATACATAGTTGGAAACAACAATCACAATGACCAACCGACAACTATGTCGACGCGATTATAGGAAGCTTGCCAACAAGCCTTTGGTTCACTGCCTGCTGCCAAAAAACGGATTACAGGAAGACTACGGGAAGACTGACTCGGGCAAGGCTATGGGAAGGCTATTGGAAATCTAGGGAAAGACTAGGGTAACGGTAATACTTTCCCGGAAGCCGAAGACTGTAGGACGTTGGGAAGACACACAGCATTTGCAACGTTTGCAAGCTGCAAATCGATACAGAGGAACAGCACGCATATTGACCTCAAGCATATACTGCACTTTGCCACGGCTGCATGTTTACCTCCAAAAAGTGTTGACCTCCCTTCAACCAACAGGATGCGACTCGCGACTTGCTTGGGCAGACACAGCAGGCAAGGGCAGACTGTGACCAAGAAACCGCATGTTGGCTAAGCTTCCCGAAGTCGCATGCCGCAAGTCAGTTGGAGCCTTTGACAGGACCCCCGGCTCCGCACCAGCCTTCTCTGTAGGCGCAGCGAGAATGCGTCGGGAAGTGTACCTGACGGCGGAAATTCAAGGGGGATGCGTCTGGACTTGACCTCAAAATCGATGAACAGGTGTCCTTTGTCACTGGGGAGTTTGTACTTTTGCGACTCCCGCTCATTAATTAAATGGTGTGCGAAGCTGGTGATTCTTAGGGAATGCTCACCATTTGGAAGTTGACACCACCACACACACAATTTGCTTGAATCTTGGTACGGCTGAACTTCAGATGTTTGTGCAGTTGGCTGCTCGCATGATATCTCCTGAGATTGCAGGTTTTGACACAGCTCGTCTTCTTTCTAACCGAGCGAGCTAAAAGCTAAGCAGCTGTTTTGCTGTTTTGCTTCCAATCACAGGTGCAATGCCACATTCTGTTGGGATGGGTGAGCAATTTGCACATGATTGCGTTTGGTTTCGTCAGGATTAAACGAATGGACGTTGCAGTTTGGTTGAGCATGCTTCCCTGTCAGCCCCACGGTTTGCCTTGCCAGGCTGGTGGAAGTATGCAATATCATTGCTTCCGTGCTTAAAACGCAGTCTCTTTCTTCAGCAATTACCAGATGAACACCCTTTAAAGATGGATTGCATTTTCTCGGTTGGCAAGAAACCGTCGTTTTTGCAAAACGGTTTTTCAGCTGGTTCTTTTTACGTTAATGTTTTCTTGATTAGTTCTTGTTTTATTTAGCATGCATGTGTTTGTTTGTCTTTGCGTGTGCGTGTGCGTGTGCTTGTGTATGTGTGTGGTGTGTTCTTGTGTTTGCGTGTTTGTGTGTTGTGTCTAGGTACGCGTCACACTTATTCCTGATGCTTAAGCCCTCCTGAGCATCTTTCCCCTGTTTGCTGAAAGGAGAGGGACCTTGCTCAGAGGATTTACAGGTGTTCACCTTCAGTTCAGGCCCACAAGGGTACCCAAGTACTGTGCACAGCAGATGTGGACTCGCCTTTCCAAACCAAGACACCTGAGAAAACCTGGACGATTCAGTTGGCAGAGAGTGCTTTTCTTTTGCTTTTCGCCGACTTAGGAGCGCTGATAACTGAGATAACTCTGTCAGGTTCCCCTTGTGTGGGTGGAGGGGTGTGCTTAATTCCCCTTAAAACGTGGGGTAAATGACTAGGGATTTCTTATAGTCCACTTGCAACTTAGGACAGTACATGGCAGTACCACGTTTGGCGACATCCAGAACATCCGCATGAGTCGATCCCACAACGAAAGGTGATGAACATGGCAGTGGTACGAGAGCCTGGCAAGGAATTGGCTAGAGTTGGCAAGGTAACCCTTCTTGTTTCTCCTTTTGGTGTTACATGGATTTTTTGAATTTCCTACCAGCAGTAAGTGGAACCACTGGCAAGATGTCTGAAGCTGTGCATCCAGTTGTCGGACAGGCGGCGGGCGCGGCTACACTGGGACCGGGTGGCTGGGTGGGGGAGAGGGGATTGGGTGGGGGAAGTAGTTGCCGCACATAAAGCAGGACGCACTGATGATGTTCCTTCAATGGACTTTGATGCATCACCTTTTGGGTTGCCAATGTTTTAAATGGGTTTTCCTGGCCGGATCCTGAGCAGACAGAGCCGGTGATTCATTGGGTGAGAGACCGGGTCAGTGCACAAATGGTGCTCAGTGTATTCATTTGGGTTGGCTCGCGAGGGGCTAAGCCTGGCACCAAAGAAACTGGCGCTGCGCGGCCATTGGCGAGGCCAATGAGGAGAGCTTTCACTTGAGCGCCCTAAGCCGTAGTAAAAGGGGAGTGTCCTTTCGAGCCCCGCGCGAAATCCAACACGCAGGCCGCGAAAGCTTGGACAGTTGATCGTGAAAGTGCCAAAAGAAGGTCCTGCCGCGAAAGCCCTGAGGAAGCACACATTCTGAAGAGTATGTTTCGCACAGTCCGCCACGAAAGCGCCGCGAAAGCAATTCCAAAGGGAGCGAAGCCCGCGAAAGCAACACATGTGGTATTGAAAGCATGGCGCAAGAGCCTGCAAAGGCAAACTCATGGTACCGGTTTTTATGCAGGAGTTTTAGGCACCGACTTGGGCTTCTGACCACTCAGCGGTTCAGCAGCCTCATGGCGTCCCAGACCAAGTACTATGGTAAGGAAGCAAGAATAACGGCCACATGCAATGCTTAGGTGGGGGAAACGCAAATCGTTATGGTTATTTTGGCTGAACTCAAGCTGTTTGGGCAACTTTTGCAGTGATTTCCATTTGACAAGTCCAGAAAATTGGGGGACCCTGTTAGGAAAGTTTTCAGAAAAGCAAAAGGATCCCATTTGCTAGTTGAAACGTGGGAAGACCCACTCACCACTTCAGTTGGGAACCGCTTGGTTTCTGAGGGCTTACACAAAGATCGTCCTGGTGAGCCTAAACCAATGGCTGATGGAATCGCTGGGTTTGTCATGCACCCCATAGCTCGAAGCGGTAACGGGCGCCGTGATTGGCGCTTATTTGTGTTTTTACAGGGCTGTGGGTGCTAGTGACTTTGCCGTGGCCCAGTATCCTTCACTGCGCTTTGCAGTATGGTTGCATGCCTCGCCATGCTCCACTTGAACTGCTCTGTTTGTTTGCTGCAGGGTGGCTTACGTTGCGGATGCCATAGGAGTTTGCACGCGGCACTGAAGGCCACTCCGAACCCCAATTCTGTCCGCCTCCATTTTGGGGCGCGACGTGACGGCGAGGACCGACGGCAGGTCAGCAGGCGGGGCTACATCGTTGTGCAGAGCCGGCTCTGTGGTGAGTGGTGTGTCTCGAAACGTGCTTTCGAGATGATTTGCTAGTCGCTGGTGAGATGAGATAGTCCCTTTCCCGTAACAATAAAACTTGTCCACGCAGATGAAACAAATTCCCCAAGGGAGAACCAACTTTATTGTTGGGTTTCCCTGTGCAGATTTGGGCTGCCAACTCCAGCGCATTTCAACTTATTTGTATGTCCGGATATGAGCAATCATGAGCAGGCAAATCATGCGCTAGAATGCTGTGTTTGTGTCAGGGATTTAAATGGACACCGCAACCTATTGTTTTTAGACATCGTGCTTGGAAGAGAGGTCGGTGGGCGAATTCGCTGGTTTAGCATTGCTTTAGAAGTGAAATCGGCCTGGTGTACTTGAGCATACATCCTGGGATGTTTATTCTCATGAGGGGGACCTTTACTGTTAGAGTGAAGGAATTGGATGTTTTGACGCGAGCAACAGTCAGCTTAAGGCCAGTACCCCATGAAGCCGATCGTGACACGAGCCATGGCCAACCTGCTTGTGTGCATGAAGCAACGCGTGGGTATGGGTCAAAATTAAACTACCAGGGGTTTGCAGGTTTCAGGGTATGTTTCCATCTACCAGGGTTGCGTGTAGCAATTGTTGACCCACAGCCACATGCTTACGTGCAGTGCTGTTTTACGAGATCAAGGCTATGCGTCATGCCAAGATCATGTATTGAGTCTACTGCTCTTTCGGAATATAAATGCTGGCCGGCTACATCACTCAAGGTTCGCGGCAACATTCCTTGGGCTGGACCTCAACCATGATTCCTGCATGAGACTTGTCCTGGCCACTGTTGACAAATGTTGATTTGAATGAAAGGCGGACGCATAAGACAGCTGGAATTACATTGTCACAGCACCATGAACCCGGACAGCCTGACATTCGAGCGCTTTCATTCCCAAGGGGTCGAACTAATTCCGTGCACTTGCTCCTGGTGACAGGCTATTTGGTTGGTCTGGCAGATGTGCAGCAACATGTGCGGTAAAGGAGTTGTCAGCTCGCTTTTTGAGCACTCGGGAACATTTGCACTCCTTTTGTCCATCCCGGCAATAGTTAAAGAATTTGAGAGAACCTCCATGTCACGTTGTTTAACAATCCATTATCCATTCAGAGTGGTCAGCAGGACTCATTAGGGCGAGTAGGCTTTGTTGATGCACGGTGCCACTTCCTGTTGTGTGATGGTTTGCTCATCCCGCTTCTGGACAGGGTTTGACCAGCCATTCCAACCTCAGTGGGAACAGGACCTGATCAGTGTGCACGCGTTTGGTTTGCGCTTTCCGTTAGTTTAGGCTGGTGCAGCAGTTCACCCAGTGGACAAATCAGACCCTCGGCATTGGTCAAGTTAGCTGCATTTGTTGAGACTACTTTTGCCTAGTGCCCCCCCCCGTGGATGCATCCAAAGCTGATGTTAGAAACATCACCGACTTACGGTGCCCCGCGAACCATGAAGTTGGTCCGTGACCTCAACGAGGGCTATGCCAAGAGCTGGGCTTATGGACTCTCCCCAAATACAGCCCGATGGCGCATCAATCAGGGACCTCTGTTCAACGTGCACCAATGGAGGCAGGTTTGAGCCTTGTCAGTTTTTGTGTTTTCATTTTTTCTGGCGCCCCTGCTGTGGGAAATTGATGCAGCTGCATAAAAAGGGCGGGGGGCACCCGTTGGGAGTGCCTATCCTTCCATCAAGGTTAGATGACAGGTAGACCCAGGCTAAAAAATACTGGTTGGCTTCCTTTGGTCTACCAGGGTCGGAGCAATCCCGACTTCGTAGCTGAATGTCAGCGTCCGTGGGCGGGTTTCTCATGGCTCCGGCCCTGCAACTGGCCAGGGCCAGGAGAAATGCCGCCCGGGCTGAGTGAGGAGGAAGCCATGAAGTGGCAGATGCAGGCGTCAATCTGCTCAGTTGGCGTGTGTTTGCTTTTTCCCCTGTGGCAGGGGGCTGACAAGCTGAAAAGTTTGGCTGCCGATTTGATCCCCTTACCTGAAGAGGAAAGAGGGTGGGGAGTACAGAGACGTGATTTCGGTTGTGCAACTGTAGCATAGCCTAAACATATCTAAACCAACACTGAACCAATTCTGAACAGTACTAGAACAGCACTGTGTCTGGACCAATAAGTACTGAACCAGCATGAACTCAGCAGAAAGTCTGCACTCTTTTCCTCTATATTTTCCGTTTTTGCTTCTCTTTATCTTTATCTTTATTCTTATCTTTCTCGTTATCTGTCTCTTTATCTGTCTTTTCTTTCTTTGTCTCTCTTTGGCAGCCTCTTTATGTGTGGGTTTATATTTCTCTTTATCTGTCTCTCTTTATCTTTCTCTGTATGTGTCGTTCATTGTATTAGTTTATGTATTTTCTTTATTTGTCTTTTTTAGGTTCGTATATTTATTGATGTCTTTATGTACTTATGAATTGTTGCATGTTGTTATTTATGCTATTCCTTTGTTTATTCCGATACTTATTGTTTCTTTACTTGTTGCTTGTTTGCTGCCCTTATTTATTTAGTCAGTTCTTCACTGCTTTTGTTATTTGTTATGTATTTGTGTCATTTTGTTGTTCTTTCGTTCTTTCGTTGTACTTATTTACTGTGTGTTCTATTGCGTCTTTCTTTCATTATTGATTATTGTCTTATTGTTTGCTTATTTATTCATTAATTATTTATATACATTATATCAGTTTGTTTATTTAGTTCTGGTTTTATGTTGTTTCTTTCTTTCTGTATTTTGGTTCTGTCTTTATGGATGTGGGAGTCGTTCCAAAGGTCCTTGCAAGGAGTTTAGTATTCGGTGACCATCGGTGTTGGTTGAGGTAGCTCCGAGAAAGATTCGCGATGGAGTTGCGAAAGTAACATTTTTTCTCGCGAAAGTTTTGCGTGACTGTGTCTTGCAAAACAATGGTATGTGAAACCATTCATCTTTGCTGCTGAGCATTCCTTCTAAGCTTTTGCGCTGATAAAGCCTGGTGAGGCTACAGCTTGATACCCTGCTTGGCTGGTTAGTGCCCCCAGCCTGTGTATGTGTGCCTGTGGGTGTTCAGTCGTCGGCTTTCCGCTCTGAAACGTGGGTGATTTTTCGCGAAAGTTCCGCGAAGGATCCGCGAAACCCCCCTCGAAAGCGCAGGCTTCGATTGTAAGGTTGGTACTGGAAAGTTGCGACTTCAAGCTGGAGCTGCACGGCTTACGAAAAGCTGCATTTTTCCAGCCGGTGCATGTCATGCACTACCCTTGTGATGAAAAGTTACGATTTTACAGCTGGAGTCGGGGAAGCGAATTTCGCGCACTATGCTGGCACACTTAAAAGCTGCGATTTTCTCACTTGAGCAGTGGACAGGGCACGGCGATGAATCCGCGAAAGATTTGCGAAAGTAGTTTTTTAATTCGCGAAGAATGGCCGTTTCGAGACAAAAGGAATTTAGAACAACCACCATGTATTGTTTATTATTTTGTTCCTTTTTCATATCTTTCTTTCTTGCTTTCTTTCTTTCTTTCTTTATGTTGTTCTTTCTCAGCTATGTTTCCTTTATCGCGTACTTTCTCTTTTTCTGCACCTTTCTCTGTGCATATATTTTTTTGGTGTCAGTTATTATTGTTGCATTATGTTCTTTGTTTGTCCTTAATTGTTGTCCTTATTTGTTGCTGCTTGTCTATGTAATCCTTTCTTTCAGTCTTTCTTTTTGTTGTTATCTAGTGCTTTCTTCCTTTGCTCATTTCTTCCTGTACTTCCTTTTTCTGCACTAGTCTTTTTTGTGTCTTTCTTGTTTGTCTTTCTTTCTTTCTTTCTTTCTTTCTTTCTTTCTTTCTTTCGCTCTCTCTCTCTGTCATCTCTGTTTCCGTTCTCTTTCTCTTTCTCTCTCTCTCTCTCCCTCTCCTTATTATCTTTCTAGGGCTCTTTCAAATTATGTTCTCATCTTTTGTATTGTCCTGTCTTTCTCTTTTCTCTTCATGAATCTTGTTATCTTGTTCTTAGTCTTGCTTTTTCTCTTCCCTTTCATTTTATTTCTTTTTCTCTGTCTCACTCTTTTGGAGCACCCAGCAACCAACTGCAAAGTCACTTACTGAGACCACGCGTGTCTTTAATTTGTGCGTGGCGTACGCCCGGTCGATGTCCGGGGCGGTTTGCTCAAGTCTTAGTTTGTCTCAGTTGCCCGCCGGACCCCCCCCCCCACCACTTTAGTACGCTAAGCCGTTTGTAAGGTAAACGTGGCAACACATCTGCGTATCTTGGTGGTTCCCAGCCATCCGGTTCCTTAGCTTTCTAGACTTTTAGGGTTTAGTGGGGGTTTCAGTTTAACAAAAGCGTTTATACGTTTAGCAGTGGATCTGAAAACGGACAGCCCATGGTTTGATTCACTTCTCCCAACCCGTGCCGCGCAGACCTTGGGCGCGCAGCTGCGCTCTGAGGCGCGGGACTTGACCGCTTTCCGGTGGTACAACGCGTTCCGACAAACACCACAGGTGGTCCTTTCAATGTCAGGCAAACCAACTAGCACAAAATACAGGGGGAACCAGGGATACGAGAGGATTCCCCTTAAATGCATCTTGACTAAGTGTGATACGGGAAATGGCGCCAAGGGAATCTCCCCAGACCCCCCGCTCCCGCGGTATCCCCGCTTGTTCGTTTGTCCAACAATGGATGCAACTACCCAGGTATCATTTGCGGCCTGGCATCATTCTGCTCTTCTGTGTGAACTAGCCACAAATCAGGGAGAATAGCACACCAACCGTCCTGAACAAAGGGCCATCCGTGTTCCTACTTCGTGACACTAGAGATGAGTTTCTTGGTATCATGGACAGCCGTCCCAATCCAATATTTTTGGACAACCAACGTCCTTTGCTCGCAGAAAGGGGTGCCCTGTGGGGAAATGGGCATGAATGTCCCACACGAGGCCACTGTGGTTGCACTCAACGAACGCCATTGAACGCGCTGAACATTCTCACTTTCTAGCCTTTCATCTCACTTGCAGGCTGTGGAAAGAGCGCGAGAGCAGGCCGGCTTCAAGGAGGAAGTCGTCATTCTGATGTCTGTGCTTACAAGTCATTTGCCAAGTTTAAAGTGTCGCGTCTAAAGCCACAAAGTGTGTGAGTGTTTTTGTCACGCTGCAGCACTACATGTTGCTCATACGGATTGATCGCCACCATCATTCCGGCCTGAAAAAGCTACATGTTCAAGGGCTAAAATTGTTGCCGATTCCGCGGTGTCATTAGCGAGCGTTGCTGATTATACAACGGGACATTGTGCATTGTGTTTCCTCACTGCACTAAGGCAAACTTATCGTGAGTTTTGTCGTGTTCAACTCGGATTCATGAAAGACATGCTTGTGTTGCATGAGAGCCAACATGGTTTAGCTCGCAAATTGCGAAGATCCCTGCAAAGGTTTTTTTTTTGCTGGTTGCTTTTTTTTTCTTCCTGTCATCCTTTGTCTCCTCACACCGCATCATTGCCAGTTGTTGCCCGCCTGTGTTGCTCTCACTTTTGCAATGCGTGATCTCTTCCCCCTAATATAAAATGGTCCCCCTCATGAATATATTGCCTGGAGTGCAGAATAGGCTCCATGTTTTTGCACCAGGGGATGAGACTGCAATGCCTGGGCAGTACGCCAGAGAATGTGTTTGCAGCAAGCATCCTGTTCTTGAAACAATATCCTTTTCATGAATATTTGTTGGCTGAATCATGGAGTAACATATGTGTGATGTTCCATAGTTTCTTTAGTTTGGAGGTGCTTTGTCTAGCAGTCATGATTTAGTGAAGTTTAGTACGGCCATGTATTGTCTAGTGCCAGTGCTGCTTGCAAATAACTCTAGTACGACTGCAGGTGGGGTTGACCGAACATCCAGAAGTTTAGAATTGGTTTGGCTAGTTCTAATTTAGTATTGGACATTTGTTGTCGGGGAATAAATCACCCTGTTAAAACGAGTGCATTGATCGGTAGGGGCAAGAGATTCACGTTGAATCTAGTCCAGCCGTCGTGATGTGACACCATGTGACACCACCTGGGATGCAGTCTATTACTGCATCGTTTAACAGGAGCTTCCCGTTAGTGGATATAATCAAGCCTTGAATGCTGCAACCAGTGGGCTATGACAGACATTTCCCATATCTGGAACCTCATGGTGTGCTGGCAACATTTAGGTAATGTCCAATGGACCTCTGCGAGCTCATATCCAGACAAGACCAAAACAACGGGACACGCAAACAAAGAAGAGGAGTCTACTGCCAGCTTGTTTCACTTCAGGGACTCTCGGGAGCACTCAGCTTTCTCTCAGCTCCCAGCCTGCTTTGTGACCAGCCCTGTCAGGTGCCGAAATTCAGCCAATCATAAATGCCCATTGGGACAAATCCTTCCTTTACTGGCCGTGTGTTGCCCGGGGTGGTCACCCTAATGTTCATGGACGAACTTTTGCCCCGGAATTCAACTTGTTGGTTTCACCAACAACCATCGCTTTGCCCAGTCGCGGCAGCCCTCGCGGCAGCAGAGCCGGGCTGCCTCGCCCAATGGCAGGCGGAAGAGTACTCGCCCAGCTTGATCTTGTGCTGGCTCCAAGTTAGCCACCCAGGTTTGCCAATTTGCAAGCCCGCCTGTCAGCGAAGGTTTTGGCGTCCCAGTTGTTCTGATTAGCTGAGCAGGCGAAGTGAGAAACAATGTTCAGGACAAATAGTTTCCCGCCGCGTTCCCCGGTTTTCCGAAGAAACCACCAGCAGGTCAAGTGCCCAGGCAGGCAGGTGTGTTGTTACCCACAAGCGTTGCACGGGGTGGGCGATGTCGTTTGTTCCCTGGTCTCTTTTTTGGGATCACTTCGAGTAAATCAACGACTCGCAAGGGGGTGCAAGTCTTCTCGAACGAACGTCCGTTTTGCGTGCCTTCAAAAGGTTCATGTCCTTTCTTTGCGAAGCCCGGACAAAGTCCGGTCAATTGAGCAGTTGTTGGTGAGGCACTTCTTCCTTTGCAATGTCGCAGTCGGTTTCCCGCTTAAAATTCCCAATATTGAACACACCCATGATATCACTTACAAACAAAATCACGTACAAACAAACCCACATGTTTGTTTGCAGTGTTTCTTTGGTTTGGTCTGCGCCGAGTCTTCGCGTCCAATCCTTGCAGCCAGGGCACCTTTGACGTACAGAGGCAGGTTTCTTTCTATGGATTTGGAGATATTTGGGGTCACACTAGCCGACAGGATCTGCAGAGCAAATGTGATGCAATCACGGTACTTGGTCTGTCGTATACAGCTTGCTCGTGTAAATCCTGGCATGTGTGTATATGCAGCTTGTCAATGAGGAATAGACATGGTTACATACATGCATGCATGCATGCATGCATGCATGCGCAGATATAATATAGATACGTAGATACATGGATGAATGGATGCATAGATACATAGATACGCGGATACACTGATACAGTGATACACGGATACACAGACACGCAGGCACACACATAGAGAGAGAGAGAGAGAGAGACACGCAGATACACAGTACAGCATTTCATAGAAACATAGATACATAAATATTCATATCATAGATACAACAATACACAGATGCATTGATACAAAGACACACGCATGCAAAGATAGCTACACAGATACATAGATACCTCGATATGTAGATGCATAGAGACGCACCGGACACACGTACATCGATGTATAGATACATAGACCTATAAGTAGACACATACATACCTACATACACACATACATACATACATTACATTACATTACATTACATTACATTACATTACATTACATTACATTACATTACATTACATTACACTACATTACATAACATACATACATACACACACTGCGCTCATTTTCAAAGAGGTTTGCGTGTACCTGGATTTCGAGGTTCCACTGAATCCACGCGTACCCTCCTCCTAAAAGTTCAAAGAAGGCTTCCAATCCAAAACAAGATTGCCTAAATGCCTCCAGTACTGGAGCGCCCAAAGCAAATGAGCTTCTTGATCTCTGGCGCATTTGATATACATATATATATATATATATTGACAAAAGGATTTCTGGGTGTCCCGGAATCCTTCCTTCGCAGGCAGCAAGCCGGCCAGGCGGGAGGTTGCTTCCGAAACTTTCTTTAGATCTGGTTTTTCGTGTCCAGTCAGAATTGGTTTAGCCATGGCGCCCTGTAGAGGGAACCAAACAATGCGCTTGTTTATATTTTGAAGTAGTTGAAACATACTTCAAGGAGGAGGAGGGCTGGGCCCAACCCTGGAAGGTCCTTGGCATTTCCCTTTAGATCCATTCGCGTCAATTGTGCCCATAGGAAGGAAGCTTCCTTTAGCCTCCTTTCTGTCTTTACTCTCCCTGATTCATTGATGCTGATTGGTGAGTGAGATACTATGGGTTGACACCCTAGCTCGCGCACTCCCAGTGTTCATATCCAGGCCGTGTACGACACACTTGATACAAGAAACTTGGCCATCACCCCACGAGTTTCTACCGCGTTCGTTTATGCAACCCCTGTGAGCGCCGATTGCTGAAGAGCAGCACTTCCTCGGAACGTCTCTGCATTCCAGTTATTTGTTCTTGTCTTTGTCCAGCGAAATGGGATCCCGTTGAATCCGGAAGGACTCGGAAACAGGTCCGCATGAGAGCTGAGAATATGTGGGTCACTTAAAGACAATCTGTGAGTTGATCAAACGTTGAAGGTTAAAGGTTGAATCACAGAGCAACCTCTCAGGATTTGCATGGTTCATCAAGTGTTTCTGCTCGTGCATTGTGAGCTCCCCTGTTGCTTTCGAAGAGAACAGAGAATTGCCTGTTTAACAGTACCGCAATGTTCCTGTTCAGGGGCACCACACAAATTCAAGAGACAGCAATTCCAGCTACGACGTGGTACGAGGCAACTATATGCTTGTCTCATGTTTGTCGATCTTCACCGCCGCCGCACGGACGAATCCATGGCGTTGCAGGATCAGTTTCGACAGCTGAATGCATATCACCATGCTCAAAATGGATCTACTGGTGGACACACAAAACAAATCATGGCATGTATCATCTTCAGGTGTTGGTTGGATTTTGTAGAATCATGCGTAATTCAAGTACCTTGTGATCACCAGCTCTGAGTCAGCAAAACTCTTGTGATCTCTTGTGCAATGCACTTGAGCAGTGAAAGTTCCCCTGATCGTACAAGAGGCTTAGAGGCTTACTGCGACCGGGGAACAAGAAACTGAAAGTTACCGGGCGTTGAAAGAGGTCATCCTCTAGCTTGTTTGGGATTATGTAGCTGGTTCTCTTGCAATCTGCAATGTTTTATGTTTGGTGTTCTTGCAACTTTCCATGGTGAGCGTGGGTGGTTCTCCTGCAAGTGTACGACTGTCCGTGGCGGATGGGTTTGCTTGAGCTGTGATTTTCCGGGCGAATTGTTGCAAATTGCTGCTAGTTGCCGAGTTGAGGCAACGAACAAACGGCTGAATACCCTAGGCTTCCAAAGGCCATTAAAAGAATGGTCGAGGTCGCTAGACTGTTTTTTGCCGAAAGACCGTTTTTTGCGCCTGGCCCTGAATATCCAAAAAATCGTGTTTTTGTAGCCCAAGAATTGCTTAGGGTCAGGTCACTGAAAGTCACGGCGCCCTCATCCTCCCAGCTGCAAATGACTGCACCCAAGCCACTCATTCCCCGGCTTGCCAAATGTATGGTCGCATCATTTTTCAAAATCGCCAGGTGTCCCGCCTACTGTAGAGGCGTGCATAGATTCTTCGCATGTTGGTACTGAAGTCCGGCTTTTTTGAAAAATGCTGCAAACTTAGTGGCTTCGGGGCATCGCTGCCGATCAAACATGCGTTGTGGACTCCTGCGGGTATGGTTGTCCATGTACTTTCCACGCTAAAAAACGTACTTTCCACGGTTTGTCCATGGTTTGTCCACGCCTCATTTTCTTTCGAAATCGATTAAACAATCAACAAACAACACGCGATCAGACTCTGTGGAGCTGTAGACAAGAAGTGGAAAAACATGCACGGCCATGTGAGGAACAAGCCAAATTGACACAGCATGGTGACGGCGTGTGATTACAACGGGATGAAGCGACTGTAAAACATACTTAGCTTATTTCATAAAAGGCAGCAATATAGTTCTTCAACCTCTCACTGCACAGAAGCGCGTGGGGATGTCAGGAGCCGGCCGTCTCGAGTTGGCCAAGTTTGTCTAGACCTACTTTTAATAGTCGAGGGACATTACTTTTATAGCCGTTCGTTTTTTAAATGGTCGAGGCTATTTAAAGAATAGTCGAGGAAGCACAGGGAATACTTTTTCTTACCTCCCAGTAGTGCCCTTTTACCCTTTTGGGGGGAGGGTTCCCCTACTACAATAGACTACAGAAAACAGGGTACCCTTATGTACCCTTATTCTAACTTGTCTACTGGAGGACCCTGCCTTCGTTTGAACCTGCAGCTTTGGTCGATTCGCCAGGGCCGGAGCGCCGGTGCGCCGCCGCCCAGGAGAGGATGAAAGCCATTTTGGAGGATTTGGGGGGAGGGGATCGACAACCACCTCGTACAAGTCTCCTTGTGTGGGCTGGAAGGGCCGCATTGATCAACAGGGAGAATAGACCCTGGTACCAGTGATGAGAACACCCCGCCTGCAACCTGCTTGGACTATCTTTTCCATGGCTTTGACCGTCCGGGTTTGTGTTTTGGTTGCTTGCGCTTACTCTGCTGAGTGGCAATCTACATTTATGCCTGTCGAGTTTCGTTGAATATATATATATATGCGAAATTGCCGCGAAATTGCAAACGCTTCGCTCTGCCCACCTCGGCCACGGGCCATTTGATTGGAGGCTTTTGTTGGTTTCCGTTCTTGTCAGGGCCAGACGTGGTGCTGTGCTGGCAAGAAACGACCTCCCTTGTGGCCTTTTGACATCCCGCGTCTTGTCAGAGGCTAGTCGTAGGAAGCCCCAGAAGACAAGCACCCTTAGTTCTTGCGCGAATCCTTGAATGCCATATCTTTCAGTGGGCTCCAACTGTTTTGATACTTGGTGCTGTACTGCTTGAGCGCTCTTGTATTCTTTAGCACTCCTTCGTAAGCCACCAGCCCCCAATCCCGGATGCCGCCAGGCCCGCTGGCCAGCGCCTGAGTCATGGTGAAGCCTTGAACCGTAGGTTTGAAAGTCACTTCAGATTTCTTCGCATGTTTTACCAGTTAGCTGGTGCAGCACAAAAATGGATCGGGCATGAGGCATGAACCTACAGACATCTTGTCGTGGCCGTTCCAGCGGGTCATTTTTTTCGCACAGGGCAAACATCCTTTTGTCCGAGATGGGCGTGTATGTTCTCCATTGCCACCAACTGGTCAATACTGTATTTGCTTGGCAGCCCTGTTCAATGGAGTATGGCCACGGCATATTGCGCGTTTTCACAGCGCCTTGCACTCAGTTGCCCAACTTGCGGCAAATTTGTGTAGTTTTGGAGTCAGCTGACTAGTTCGCATGATTGGTGGATCTGTTCAAGCCCGCGTCAGCACCAGGCGATCATCAATGCGATTAATGCACCAGTCTTGAAACATTGTCCGAAACAAGGTCTCAGGAATCCCCCCCTGTCCAGAGCGACATAAATGCGTGAAGGCATGCTAGTGTGCCGCACACTAGCAATCAAGCACTCGCTGATTTCTCACTATCATTCGGCACAGGAGCACTTCTTCCATGGTAGTTTGTTTCGATTGCTTGGTCGCATGATGCAAGTTCCCCAGCGGTAACCATCTAGAATCTGACCTTTGGTCAGATGTCATGCAGATAATGCAGATAATTGCCGTGGGCCATCTGGAACAACCTCGTCGTGAGGTGGATCTCGACGGTCGTGCGTCGCCAAACGACCCCCCGAGAAAAAGCCTTGCACAGCTTCTGTACTTGAACGTTCATCAATTGTAGGTTGTGCCAGAGAAGCTTGGTGCGGCGCATCATGTTCACCAGCAATAAAACCAGGAAAACTCAGATGCGACTTGGCAGGGTAAGCTCGGATTCCCCTTTGAACACATAACTGTTAGCCCCGACAATGAAATTTGCCGAAACTATCCGTCATGTTGTCAGTGTCGTTGTTTGGGAGCTAGGTGGGGGCGCAATGTTCAAGCTCTCCTTTCAGACGGCTCGCCCAAATGCACTGAGGCATGGCTGCCATGGGCGGCGGCGGCTTTTGAGCCGCAGCTTTTCAAAGTGCCGCTATTGCTTCAGAGAGCTGCCTTGAACGTGCTCGCCTTTGTCTATGCCAACTCCGAAATTAGCACATGTTTTAGCCGGTTTGTTCTTTTTCGGGTTGGCGAATGTGAATTAAACGTCAACCTTGAACGTCTAAATTTAAGATTTGTTGTTCTTGGGGTTTCTAAGTTGTTCTTGTAGAGGCTCTAAGGTTTCCTCGAAACGGCCCAATAGCTGGCGGTGACAACCCTCGAGCACAGTATCCAGAGCGCATTGACTCGGCCGGATTGTTAGGTTTGTTGTTTCATTTCCTGTGCGTCATCTTTCAGAGAATATTTCCTTTTGTGATGGCACCAGCTGCCGACACTTGGTCCAGCATCAAAATGCCCCACACGCACACACACACACATGCGCGCGCCCACATGCCCGTGTTTCGTTAAGAAGGATGGTGGCGTTACATGTAGCCGGTGTTTTGTCAGGGCGTCCAAACAGGCCGATCCCGTTTCATTGAACGCTTGCCACGGTGAGCCAAAGGTTCAAGGCAGCCGTCCGTTCGCTAATGACACCAGCGGCACCAGGCTTAGGAAGTGCTGCTCGCGAGCTGCCAAAGTAAAACCTGCATTCCCCTTGCCTCGTGTCTCAGACATGCAAAGCAGGTGTGTCCCCGCTCCAAAGTCGTTTGATGTCCCCTCCCAGTCATTGACATGTCTATCTTTCTTGTGCTGAGTCGAGTGTTTCCAATCCACCAAGGACTAGTCCCGTCTTTTGGAGGGTTCTCAAGCACTGGTTGCCTGTTGGCCGCGCCTTTCAATGAGCATGAGTCTCTGGACTTGCTGGCAAGCTGCCTTTGAGCAACACACATGGCTAGAGTAGCAGTTTTGTGCTTGGGCACAATCGGGTGGCAATTTCCGGGGTATCAGTTCAAAGTTCCGTATTGCTTTGCTGTGGTATTTGTTCGCCGGGCATTCGCAAAGGACCGACACAAGGAACTTGTGAGCGCACTTCCCACGAGCTGCTCAGCTGAGGCTGCTAGGGGAGAAGTTTATTCCCTTTGGCCAAAAATTCAGGGCCTTCCGCCGAGCAGGCTTGGATTTTGAGTGGTTTTCAATATCTTGCCATAGTCTTGCCCCTCTGCGCAGAAACACAGAAGCGCACAAGCTCGCTTTTCAAAAGAAGGCTTCCGGAAGCGGGGCTGTGCATGTGGGAGGGTACCGGGTACCTGTGGCCAGCACAGCGAATGACTGGTAGGTGGAAGCCCTGCGCGAGCGTCCCGTTTCACCGCCCATTCGCCCTTGCTTGGGCGAGTGCCATAGACTCGAGTGGCCTGGAGACTTCGGCGACTTCAAACATGGCGGACCCAGCGTTGCCGTCGTTTTGAGAAGTGTCCCACCCACTCACCGGGGAGTCCGATTTGGGGGCTCTGAAAGGGGGCCTGGTGGGATCCATGTTGGTGGGCGACCTTCATGGCCCCGAAAGTTCGGATGATCCCTTTCATTTGCTCCAGAAGAAAATTAGCTCGGGCGATATCCCCAACAGCACCAAACCCTCCCAGAATCCTCGCGGAACGCCCCTTGCGCCGTCGGGCCCCGATCAGGGCCCGACGGTGCAACCCCAGCCACCCATATTATAGCTCAACGCCGGTTTTCCTTAGCATGCGGATTGCAACTGTATTTATAGCAAAACTAGGCGACGCCAGCTTGGTACAATTGACGGGGCCCGACTGAGTCGGGCCCCGATCGGGGCCCAACGGCGCGATCGGGGCCCGATCGGGGCCCGACGGCGCAATCGGGGCCCGATCGGGGCCCGACGGTGCAACCCCAGCCACCCATATTATAGCTCAACGCCGGTTTTCCTTAGCATGCGGATTGCAACTGTATTTATAGCAAAACTAGGCGGTGCCAGCTTGGTACAATTGACGGGGGCCGTCAGTCGGGCCTTGATGAGGGCCCAACGGCGCGATCGGGGCCCGATCGGGGCCCGACGGCGCAATCGGGGCCCGATCGGGGCCCGACGGTGCAACCCCAGCCACCCATATTATAGCTCAACGCCGGTTTTCCTTAGCATGCGGATTGCAACTGTATTTATAGCAAAACTAGGCGATGCCAGCTTGGTACAATTGACGCGGGCCCGACTAGTCGGGCCCCGATCGGGGCCCAACGGCGCGATCGGGGCCCGATCGGGGCCCGACGGCGCAATCGGGGCCCGATCGGGGCCCGACGGTGCAACCCCAGCCACCCATTTTGTAGCTCAACGCCGGTTTTCCCGGATTGCAACTGCAGTATTTATAGCAAAACTAGGCGATGCCAGCTTGGTACAATTGACGGGGCCCGACTGAGTCGGGCCCCGATCGGGGCCCAACGGCGCGATCGGGGCCCGATCGGGGCCCGACGGCGCAATCGGGGCCCGATCGGGGCCCGACGGTGCAATATCGGGGCCCGATCGGGGCCCGACGGCGCAATCGGGGCCCGATCGGGGCCCGACGGTTCAACCCCAGCCACCCATATTATAGCTCAACGCCGGTTTTCCTTAGCATGCGGATTGCAACTGCATTTGTAGCAAAACTAGGCGATGCCAGCTTGGTACAATTGACGGGGCCCAACGGCGCGATCGGGGCCCGATCGGGGCCCGACGGCGCAATCGGGGCCCGATCGGGGCCCAACGGTGCAATCGGGGCCCGATCGGGGCCTGACGGCGCAATCGGGGCCCGATCGGGGCCCGACGGTGCAACCCCAGCCACCCATATTATAGCTCAACGCCGGTTTTCCTTAGCATGCGGATTGCAACTGTATTTATAGCAAAACTAGGCGATGCCAGCTTGGTACAATTGACGGGCCCAACGGCGCGATCGGGGCCCGATCGGGGCCCGACGGATCGGGGCCCGACGGTGCAATCCCGATCGGGGCCCGACGGCGCAATCGGGGCCCGATCAGGGCCCGACGGTGCAACCCCAGCCACCCATATTATAGCTCAACGCCGGTTTTCCTTAGCATGCGGATTGCAACTGTATTTATAGCAAAACTAGGCGATGCCAGCTTGGTACAATTGACGGGGCCCGACTGAGTCGGGCCCCGATCGGGGCCCAACGGCGCGATCGGGGCCCGGACGGCGCAATCGGGGGCCCGATCGGGGCCCGACGGTGCAATCGGGGCCCGATCGGGGCCCGACGGTGCAATCGGGGCCCGCTCGGGGCCCGACGGTGCAATCGGGGCCCGATCGGGGCCCGACGGTGCAATCGGGCCCGATCGGGGCCCGACGGTGCAATCGGGCCCCGATCGTCCCGTGGTTCAACCCCAGCCACCCATATTATAGCTCAACGTCGTGAACGGGCTCAGCCCCTACGCGGATTTTGGAGTTTTCCTGCCGTATGGCTCCTTCACGTGTCGAGAACTACCAGGCCCCCAAAACTTCCAACAATGGACGGCGGCTTACCGCGTGTACAGGTCCGCGCTAATCATGTTGGGGTTGGTGAACCTGTCCAACTTGATCCTCTACAGCAACTTGATCGAGAAGTTCACCAGGATGTTTCCGGCGGCCTGGCACTTGATAGTCAAGGCGGACGATCTGGCCAGGTCGGAGCAGTGGCTGCGAGTGAGGAACAGGGTGAAGATGTTGGTGAGCCACTCCAGGCTGGACAGAGGAATCCGAGTGGAACTTCACCATCGGGGCCATCATCGGGGACGAGAAGTTCTGGAGCGAGCAGATTCAGCAACCAGCGATCTCCTGGCTGGCCCATGGAGGAATGGGAGTAGCACTAACGCCAGCGGAGAAGATGGTGGCAAACCACGTCGTGGGAGGTCAGGCGGCGTTAGAAGGCGACGTGGGCTTCTCCACACCGAGATCGAAGAGGAGGAGGAGAAGGTCAAGGGAAGGAGAGGGAGAAGTGAGAAGCCCCCAAAACCCCTGCGAACAAACCGAAAAAGGGCAAAGGGAAGGGGAAAGATGCTGCTGGGGAAGAGTTGTGCTTTGCATGGAACAATGGGAATGGGGCCTGTGCAGGGCTGGCACCTGGGGAGGCTTGCAAAGGGAAGGTTCCAAGGTTGCACAAGTGCACCGGGTGCGGTTCTCCAGGCCACCCCAGCAAGAACTGCCCGAAGTCAGGGGGCAAGTGACGTATGGGCTCAAGGATAGAGCCCATCGACTCGACATGGCGGAGGACGCAAAGGCTGAGCTGGAGAAGTACTTCAAGGAGAGAGTGTTCACCTTCGTACACCACTACTCAGGGGAGGTGGACAACCTGGGCAAGGCGGTGGAGGAGGTAGCAGCCGAGATCGCGGTGGACCGGGCTAGTGGGGATCTGCTGGAAACCCAGCCTTACGGGCAGCAGATATCACACGGGACCGCCGTGCAGCACTTTCTCCAAGCTCAGGTGGCGGACGGAGAAAGGATGGCCAGGTCCGGTGAGGTCGAAGAGTAGGCCCTACGGCTTAGAGTCGAATGCCTCGGCACAGCAGCGTGAAGCCGATGAAGGGACGCTACACGCCGCTCGGTCAGTTCTCATGTGCAGGGCGGTGATCACCTCGAGGGCACATCTGGGGAAGAAGAACACAGCATTCGCCACGCTGGAGAACCCCCCTGAAAGTGACCACCCAGAACACCTGTCGATCTGGGAGCGGGCGGAGGTAAAGGAGTGGCTGGCCGGGGACGAGATTAAGAGGGTCAACTTCAACACGTGCGGCTACCAGGAGGACGTAAAGCTGGGCGACCGCTACTGGAAGATGCAGTCCTTCGCTGGTAACTTAAAAGGCCTGGCTACCTTGACGAGACTGTGCAACTGCGGCGGCCAGGGCCACGTCCCTGTGGTGGGGAAGGAGAGCACGAAGGCCGCAGCTTACCCGAAGGCACTATGCCGGAAGTACGCGGAGCTAGCAATCAACCACTTCAAGTGGCTGGGCACCATGGAGTGGTTGGGGAGCAAGGAGACCAAGCTAGCGGCGGAGTTGCAGGAGTTGAAGAGCGGCGTGAGCCAGGCAACCTCAGAGGCTTGGGTGGAAGGCGGAAGGAGGTACGGGATGCACGGGAAACAAACGGAGAAGGAATCACCGGACGAGTACTGGGTTGGGGGCATGAGGAACCCAGCCAGGGCAGTTCGGAGCCTTCCCACACTGAGGGCACTGGGTAAAAGATTGTGGGCATGTTGGTTGCAGTTTCTCGAGGAGCAACCGCAAGCGCTGGAGGCGGCAAAGGGCTACGGTTGCGCGGGCGGCGAGCTCAACGAAGGCACGGTGGAGCGGTGGAACGGCTGCCTCAGGAAGGCACTGGGGCTCAAGGGCGGCGAGAATGGTGGATGTGGATCTTCTGGAGGCATGGCAGAAGCAGGGAGGGGACCCGGAGGTGCACGTGATGGACTGGCTTCGATGGGGAACCCCCCTCGGCATTGCCAAGGACATCCCAGTGTGCAACATTTTCCCCAAGCACACGGACTTGGAGGCAAAGGACGAGGGCATCCCAGAGGACCAGGCATAGGAGACCTTCCCTATACCAACTACAAGTCTGTGTTGGAGAACGCGGAGGACGCGGAGATCGAGGTGGGCAGGTTCAAGGAGAAAGGGTACATCCAGGAGCTCACCCAGAAGGAGGCAGCGGAGAAGTTCGGGAGGGGTACAGTCAGCCGGATGGGGCTGATCATCAAAGAGGTCACTCAGGTGGGATCGGACGACCAGATCACCACCAAGAAGAAAAGGAGACTGATAGTGGACCTGAGGAGGTCCCTGGGGAACGACAAGCCGGAGCGCATAGTCCTGGCACGACCCGTGGATGTCGTCGAGTCGGCAAGGTACATGGTGGACAAAGGACAGCGACTGGCGTGGGACAAGGAAGGGGACTGGGACATGGAGGGCGTCACAGTGGACGTTTCGGACGCATTCCCACACCTGCCAACGCACCCAGACGAGTACGCGCACTGTTTGGTGCCGGGCTTGCAGGAAGGCATCCTGGGACTGTTCGTGGCCCTGCAGTTCGGCTTGAAGGCGGCGCCACTGCTGTGGGGAAGGTTGGCAGCTATGTTGGGTCGCCTGCTCCAGTCCATGCTGGATGACAGGCTGGCACAGTCCCAGATCTTCTTCGACGACACGCACTGGATCATACAGGGCACGGCGCGCATGAGGGAGGAGATGATAGCGGTGGTGCTCTACACCATGGCGGCCTTGGGGGTCTACGGCAAGGGCAGGAGGGGCGCCAGAGTGAAGTGGATTGGCATACACTTCACATACGCCCTGGCAGAGGGCAAGGTCTACCTCAGCGTACCGGAGGAGTTCCTGGAGGAGGTCATGGGCATCCTCAAGGACTGGGGGAAAAGGGGCCGGGTGGGCGTGACGGAGGTCAGGAAATTGGCGGGGAAGACATCCTGGATGGCGGGCATCGTGATCAGAGCCAGATGGGCGGTGTCTTCAATCTATGCCACGCTCACCGGCCACTTGAAGGATGTCCAGAGCGGAGCGGAAGAACGCCGGAGGGAACACAGGCGAGACTCCAGGTTGAAGGATAACTTGGTGCCGGTGTCACGCATGGAGGTGGCGCTGCAGTGGTTGAAGAAGGTGGTGGCGTACAAGGAGGCAACCCCCACCACGGCATGGGCGCTGAGGCCACTACCAGCGGTCGTCACCATCACCACGGACGCATCACCCTGGGGAATGGGAGCTACCTTGGCCATCAACGGGCACATCTTGCGGTCTGTGGCTTCGGATGTGACGAAGGAGGACACGGAGCGCATGCAGGTGCCCTACGGCGAGGCAGCCTCCCAAGGCGCAATGGAGGCACTGGCGGTCTGGGTGGCATTGGACCATTGGAGGAATCAGATCAACGGCAGCAAGTATAACATCACGCTGAGGTCGGACTCAGTGGTGGCGCTGGCGGTGACGGGGAAGCTGGCGTCATCCACGCCCGGGCTGAACTGGATAGCGGCAGAGCTCACCATCATCTTGGAAGTGACCGGGCTGGAGAGGTTGGAGGTCAAGCGCATCCCGGGCAAGATCAACACCGAGGCGGACTACCTGTCCAGGATGTCGGCGCCGGGTGGAGGCGGCACCATGCCCGCCTCGCTGGCTAAGGTGAGGATCCAAACCGCGCGCAAGCGCGACGGGACAAGTTTTTCTTTCCCCTCACCGGGCGAAAAGCCTGGGATGTGGGGGGGCAAAGGTGAGGTCCGCAGGCATTCCCTCTGGGACGCCGTGCGTTGATCAGGGTCAGGCCGCTACAGCGGGGGCCACAGACACATACCGCGGAGGTTGAGCCAAAAGGACGGGCTCACGTCAGGGCGGTTAAGGGGAGGTCAGGGTTTTTCCCCCCCTTTTCCTTTCCCTTGTTTCCCAGGCTTGAGGTCAAGGGGGGGGGGGGGTTGCGGTGTCGCAGATGTAAGGCATGTCAAAGGGAGGATTCCTGATGCAGGCACCCAGCAGGCTCAATGGAGTTGGTTCACTACAACGAAGCCCCTCCTGTGGAGCCATGGATCCCAGACGAAGGCTGCTCTTCGAGACTATAGTGGTCTTGGCTTGCATCGGCACCTTCGTCGTCGTGCGTTGCGTTTGGCAGCTGGGAACCTGGTGCAGGAGGGCAGCTCGGCCAAAACCAATGTGGGCATCCTGCCCAACGGCATCCAGGTACGAGGCGGGGAAGGAGTACACCAACACCTCCCAGCACTCCCAGAGCTACATTCTCGCGGGGTACCAGGGCGGCGTCCAGGGCGAGAATCATGCAGGAGATGATGAAGTCGCCCACTATCCAGGCTCCACAAAGGCAGTCAGGGAACGAACCCACGAAACGAAATCGCGGGGTCACCTTGGACAAGCTGGTCAGGCGACCCAGAGTAATAAGGTGACGGAGGACGTCCGGCCAGGGGACGCAAGGGTGGCTGGCTGGCAGCCCATCCGGAACTACGTGGGCATGGGGAAGGAGTTCATCCGGCGCTACCAGCAGGGTGACCAGCAGGGTGGAAAGCGAGACGGGCAGGACATGGGGCAAAAGAAGCAGAATAAGGTATTCCTGCTCAGCGTGGCCCGGGACAGGGACTTCGGCATAAACTTGGACAAGGACATCATCAAGGGCATGGCCAGGAACCTCATGAAGGGCACGTTCACCCGGGACAGGGACGTCGGCATGAGCTTGGACGGGGACATCACCAAGGGCTGGGGCAGGAACTTCATGAAGGGCACGTTCGTCAAGGGCATGGACAGGGACGCCGTCAAGGGCATGGTCAGGGACGTCGGGAAGGGCACGTTCTCAAAGGGGGGCGTCAGGAAGAGAAGAGGGGAGGCGCTGGAGGAGAGCCGTGTGGGGAAGCTCACAGGGCGGACCATGAAGGTGGAAGGAGACGGGGAAACAAGGAGGGCGAGGCCAGGATCCTTTAGAAAGGCCAAAGCCTTGCTGAAGGGCCCGCTCAGGAAGGGCCTGGTGGAGGGCTTGAGGCGAAAGTTTATAGCGAAATCCACCAGGAAGGCAAAAGATAGGAAACGGGCCGTGGTTATGGAGTTGGCGGGGCAGGCAGTGGGAGGAAGAGGAGAAGCCATTTTCCCACTGAAGGAGGACACGGTCGTGACGGTGGCAGCTGCCCTCAAGGAGGCCAACTACAAGTCGGCGGACACGTACCTGGCGGAACTGAGGCAAATGCAGGTGGAGAAAGCCTACCCACTTGAACCATGGCTACTCCTCACATTCACCAGATGCGTGAGGGCCGTAAGGAGGGGGAGAGGACCAACGTCGAGGGCACCGGAGTGGAAGCTGGAGGAGGCAGCGGAGGGCAAACGGGTGAACTTTGCTGTGGCGGAGGGCCCGGTGTTAGCCAAGTCCTGCTACCTCATCGCGGCGCTGTGGATGCTCAGGGAGGCGGAGCTAGCAAACCTCGTCGGCAAAGATGTCCTCGTGAATAGCTCCAAGAAGGCAGTCACCCTCAGCATCAGGAACTCCAAGACAGACCAGGAAGGGGAAGGCACGAGACGTACCCTGGGATGCTGCGGGGAGAGGATATGCGTACAGGTGTGCCCCTACAAGGTGGTCACGGAGGCCTTGGAAAATTTGGGAGTCTTGGCGGAGAGGGTGAACAAGGAAAAGTCTCACATAGCCTTGGCGGTGGACAAGCAGGGGAAAGCCTGCAGCAAAAGGGACACCGTGGAGGCTTGGGCAAAGCTGGCCGGGAAGAAGGTGAACGGGCACTCCGCGAGAAGGTCAGGGGCGATGCACCACACAAGGATGGGTATGGACATCAAGACGGTGGCGTACTTGGGGAGGTGGAAGTCCAGCGTGGTGTATACCTACGCAGAGGAGGCCTTGGAGGAGATGCCCATGAACAAAGTAGGCGGCGGAGCGGGAAAGCAGCCACGCATGTGGTTCATCAAGAAAGACTTCACGGCCCTCAAAGAGAAGGTGGAAGCGCTGGAAAAGGAGAGGGATCGGGAAGCTGAGAAGAAGCCGCAGGACGTAGTGGAGATCAAGCCAAAGGTCATCGGCAACTTCTCGCACACAAAAGGTTTAGTGGTCAAGCACAAGGTAAAGGAGTGTTCCATGACCACACCGGCGTGGGCATGGAGGACGGAATGCGGCTGGCAGTTCTACACCGGGAACTACTCCATCCTGGGGGACGGCGAAGAAGGGGGTGTCTGGTGCAGCAAGTGTTGCAGGCCAATGCAGCAGAGGGGGCAGGCCACTCAGGGAAGGCCAAAAGGGCCCAGCTGCTGGACCTGACCTTGGCCAACCAGATGGAAAAGAGCGCTGTCAGGGTGGAGGGTTGGAGTGAGTGAGCGGAACGCTTGTCGTGGAAGCACCACAGGTGCTGAGGGACAAAGAGTGTAGCTTGAATAGGGTGGTGGGCGGGCCTCAGTCGGGCCCAAGTTTCTGCAATGTTTTCCCACCCACCCACTCCAATGCGGTTTAATTCAGATACAGCAGCAGAGGGGGCAGGCCACTCAGGGAAGGCCAAAAGGGCCCAGCTGCTGGACCTGACCTTGGCCAACCAGATGGAAAAGAGCGCTGTCAGGGTGGAGGGTGGGAGTGAGTGAGCGGAACGCTTGTCCTTAGTATGCGGATTATCTATAGCAAAACTAGGCGATGCCAGCTTGGTACAATTGACAATTGACGGGGCCCGACTGAGCCGGGCCCCGATCGGGGCGCGATAGCGCAATCGGGGCCGATCGGGCCCAAACGGTGCAATCGGGCGGGCCCCGACAGTGCAATCGGGCCCCGACCGAGGCCTGGTTCTCACGCAACTTTCGTGGAGCTCGGCGTGAAACTTTGCTGGAACCTTTCCTCAGGGCTGCCCCATAGCTTTTGCAGAATTTGGTGGAAACCTTCTGACCTCATAGCCCTCGCAGCCTCGTGGAATTCTTGGAACCAAGCAGCAATGCCAAGCATTTACTCTGCTGCACCGTGAGTTCCGCAGCGACGTGATCTGATTTGCCACAAAGCCAACATTTGCCTGAGCAAGTGAGCAAGTCACAAAACAGTGAAAGTGTGCTAAAAAAAAATGATTTCGGTTTTGTTTAGTGTTCCGCCCATGAGCAAAGCGGTCTTGATCCGATGGCTTTTCAGACGACGGGCGCACGACACACCCTTGGTGGAGCATTGTGGAGCCTTGTGGAACCCGTGTGGAATCCTTGCAGAACTTTGTGGAACCCTGTGAAACCTCAGGGCCCACAGCCCTCGCAGAATCTTGTGGAACCCTGAAACCCTCATACAACCTTACCTCAAACCACCCCGGACCACCCCCCAGCCCTCGCAGAACCTCGTGGGACCCTGCTAGAACCGTGCTGGAATGGAACCTTACCTTGCAAAACCTGGTGGAATTCTGGTGGAATTCTCATGGAACATTACCTCAAACCACCTCGGACCACCCTGCAGCCCTCGCAGAACCTGGTGAAACCCTGGCAGAATTCTGGTGGAAATCTGGCGGAACCCCTCGTGGAACCTTCCTCAAACCAGACCACCCCAGCCCTCGAAGAAATTGCTGGAACCCTGGTGGAACCCTCGTGGAACCTTACCTCAAAACCCCCGGACCACCCTGCAGCCCTGGTGGAACCCTCGTGGAATCTTACCTCAAACCACCCAGACCACCCCGCAGCCTGGTGGAACCCTGGCGGAACCCTCGTGAACCTTTCTCAAACCCGCAGCCCTCAAAGAAATTGGTGGAACCCTGGTGGAACCCTCGTGGAACCTTACCTCAAACCACCCCAGACCACCCCGCCCTTGCAGAACCTGGTGGAACCCTGGTGGAACCCTGGTGGAACCCTGGTGGAACCCCTGGTGGAACCCTGGTGGAACCTTAGCTCAGGGTCGCCCCGAACCACTCCGGAGCCTATCTGGGCTGAGACCCCAAAGCTTTCAGCTGTTGGGCAAAAAACAACAACCCTTGGCTGAATATGACTGGGGCATTTGTTCTTCAGCAATCCAACACTCTGGACCAATGGTGCGAAGCTGCAAACAAACAAGGGCAATCTGACCTGGACACAAAAGAACCCTGTGCACAGATGACGTTCTGTTTTTTGGTTTTTTTTTTCCCCGAGTGTCAAGTACTGTGATTTGCGGAACTTGTGCAGATATTTTGACTCTGAAAGCCTGCGGGTGAGAGAAGATCCCAGGAACGCGCTTTCTTTCTTGTGCAATACCATGGCAACAGCCAGGGCCGGCTGGACCCAGGTGACATTTTACGCCACCTTCAAATGAAGTCCAAACAGGGATCCGACAACTAGCCACGTCAGTTCACCCACCGTCGTGAAGGTTTTCAAATAGGTGTGCATCGCTCGAGTAATGTTTGGCCATTTTGGCCCTTCAAGTTTTCGAGGGTATTTTCAAGGTGTGTATCAAAGGTTCTAGGTGGACCCAGGGTTAGGGTACTGAATATGTCCTGCTGGCACAGGCACAACGGGCTTCTAGTCCACCCTTCGGGAAGGTGCTCTGAAGGTAGGGGATACGTCGTGCCACCTGCTTATGCGAACTTCTTTCCACCCTGATACTGACTTCCTGAGTGACAGCAACTGGATCGACGCTTCTCCAATGCTAGCTGACTAGCTCGGCGTACTGACCGTGTGCCAGAAATTCATAGTTTAGACTGTTGCGGCCTCATTATTTCAGTTCATTTCTTGGGTTCCCCTTTTTCTGGCACTATTTGCTTGAACCGACTTGGCAGACATTTTCTTTGGGGCCATGTTTTCCACCACACAAAGTCACCATTCCCCCCCCCCCCTTACGAGGCAAGGAGTTTTGATTGTTGAGGCCTTGGTCCAACTGCAGCAGTACCTGCGGCCCCGGGCTGCGTCTCCGCAGCGTTGCCTGCCCCAGCGGCCAGGCGAGCCACGTGAAGTTCTTCGGGGATTTGAAAAGTGGAGTTGTTGTTGTGTTTGCTTGGTGGCTCCCAGCCATCCCCTTAGCTTCTTAGCTTTTTAGCGTTTAGTGTGTTTTTTTTTCCATTTGACCCACTAAAAGTTAAACTTTTAGCTCTGGATCTGAGGACAGCCCAGTTTTGACAAAGTTTTGTTATCTTCTCGAGAGACTCGGAAAATGTACATCTGGTGACACCTGACATCCCCTCAAGGAAGGGCTTTGTGCAAGGGCCGTTGTTCAGTTGGTCCGGACCCAAGCACGACCAATCAACGAAGAGTCTCTTTGTCCCGAACGGAAGCTGGGCAACAATGCACAGCATGTCTTTGTTTTTCTCTATAACAAAAGAAAAAGAAAATAGAAAGCAACACATGGTGTATGTGCATTGTGTATTGTTATAGCAGCTGGTCCAGCTGATCGCCAACTGGTGATTTGGAGATTGGGGTGCCTTCCGATGTTGTTGCGACAACTCCTGAACCAGACATTCAACCAACCGGGGCTTAGTTAAGGAAGAGATGCATCGCCGGTGTGCGGTCCATGCATCATTCCTAAAAACCGTTTGTATTTGTTGAATTGTACCTGTTCTTGCTGCAGTTGGTCATTTTTTTTCGCACTATGTTGGTCCTCTTTTAATATCCTACAGGGGTGAATCCACAGAAACTACATCCAATCCGGTGTCTAGATCATAGGGTTCCAACTCTTTGCCTAACATTTGGTTCTCAAAGTAAGCCCTCAATAGCGAGTTCAATTTTGCGGATGATTGGGGGCTCGACAGGGACCGTCATCAATGAGGACGCATGGGCTTGCCTTGGGTTCCCTTTATCAGCTAAATCAAACAAGGGCTCCCCAAGTTCAGGACATATCCGTGCTTGCATGTGAGAGTCTTGTTGTTTTATTCTTTCACTGACATGGACTGTATAGTTGGTCCATGGCACAAGATTCTCAGAGCGGATTTCAACAATGTGTAGTGGTATGCCGTATGCGACCCGCAAGTTTCTCAAAGAGGTGTCAAGCTCATGGCGGCTTCCAGAATCCACGGTAGAGGCCCTGGCGCCTGTCACCGAAATGGGTCCTAGCTCGGATTCTGAGTAAGTGGTTGGTGTTCCACCAGCCCTGACTTGCATGTTTCCCCTGGAGGAATTCGGGTGTTGCTGTGTGTCCATGTTTGGGAGGGATTTGAGGGAACTGTTTGTTCCTGGCAGGATAGCGACTGCCCCGGCGAGAAGCCATCTGAAGAGGAGGCCGTGAGGGAGCGGCAGGGCACTGGCATGTTATGTTGCTGGCGACCAAAAGTAAAGCACATGCTTATTGTATGTGCTGGTTCTGATCATGAGGTGCATATAAAAACTCGTTTGAACAAAACCCGAAGTAGCCGTGGTTTCTGCGTTTTCTATCCCAAAGGAGGTTGTTGCAAGTGTAAGTCCCTCCACCATCAACCAGTAGCATTGATGTTTAGGCAGCATCGATGCATCAGTTCTCAGTGATTCTCTGCACACAAATGAAATAGCCAGCAAAAGCATCCAAGCCAGTTTATATCCTTTGCGTCTTCCAGATGGTTAGTAGCAATGGGGCCAACCCGATTCGAACTCTCCGTGTTACACGTGGGGCTGAACCACTTCTCCACACACTAGATGTCCTCCCTGGGGGCAAAGCACAGCTTGCAGTTCAGCTGCTTTAACAAACAGTAAGACCGATCAGATCTGGAGTCTTGCCTGCGAACAGCCAAGGAACACCATTACTTATTCCAAGCAAGCCTGCCTGCCAAGGCGTTTGCAAAAGACTGACAATCTTGATCCAGGTGGTTTGCAAATTACTCGACGTAAATGAAGTTTCTAACCCTGTGTGGTAATGTGCTTCTGTTGGAATGGCTGGATGTGTTGCCTCTAGTCGGCAGCGGCTGGCTCCCATCCCATCCCATCCCATCCCATCCCATGCCGTCTATCCAATCCATATGTACTTCATTGATCTCGTCCCCCCGTCCATCCCATGTACCCATCTACCCATCTACCAACACACTCGTCCATTTACATATCTACCAGTCTACCCATCCATCCACTGTTTACGCAGCAAATCATTTGAATGTGCTTTGTTGGTTTCAATGCGGATGTAGTCAACATGGATAGGCACAACACGAACATGATCTGCGAACAGCAAGAAACACAAAAAACAGACCAGCACGGGATGCAAGTGGGTGTTGCGCTGGGTGTCAGGGAACCTTCAACAAATAAGCTTCAAGCAGCATGTGGTGTTCCCAACCGGGGTCTTGCACTGCCATGCTAGTGGGAGTTCACATTCTTGAGCCACGGATGCCGAGTTTCATTTGGCTCTCGAGGCTTGCTACGCGACTCAAAGCTGCTACTGGCTCACGTGCCTGCCTCAAGGGCTCGAGAGGGGGCTTGCTGGTTGAGGACAACACCGGGTATTCTCACTTTCCGAGTGCACGGACTTCAGTTACTTTTTGGGAAGCGAATATGCTTTCGCAAGGGTTCTTCAAGCTGCTTTTTAGCTTGTTCGGTGGCGCAATGCCCTCACCGAGACTATGAGCATTGATGCGCAGTACTTGTTTGTGAAAGTTGTTTGGTTTAGACATACATGTTTGATCGTTGGTCCCTACATATAAGTATATAATAGCCTTGCCTCAAGGAAGTCCTCACAAGAGCGATTTTGGCGATGTCAGGCTGAACCTTGCGATTGCATGTGCAGACTGTAAGCAAGAGTGGTTCCCTTTGCTTTCCCTGGATGCATGGACATGGATGCATGGATGCATGGATGCATGGATGCATGGATGCATGGATGCATGGATGCATGGATGCATGGATGCAGGGATGCATGGATGCATGGATGCATGGATGCATGGATGCATGGATGCATGGATGCATGGATGCATGGATGCATGGATGCATGGATGCATGGATGCATGGATGCATGGATGCATGGATGCATGGATGCATGGATGCATGGATGCATGGATACATGGATGGCCGGCTGGATGGCTGGATGGTTGGCCAGCTAGCTAGCTGGCTAGCTAGGTAGGCGGGTAGGTAGGTGGGTAGGTAGGTAGGTAGGTAGGTTGGTAGGTGAAGTAGATATGCCATCTCTATGTATATATATATATATGTTTATATGTATGTATGATATATATATATATATATGTGTATGTATGTATGATATATACAGGAATAAATATAGTTATATGTATATATGTATATATACGTACAAATTACACCGTCCGCTTAGGATACTGACAATGTTGATGTCACCACCTCACCAAGCTGTATGTCTTCAAAGTGCTTGCAAGTTTGGGTGCCACATCGGTCAGTTGAGTAGAGCAACTCTTGGCTGTTTGGGCTGACTATTGGTGCAGTCTACACATGGCGTTTGCTTATGGGCATTAGCAGGTGCAGACATGTGAGGGCCAACAGTCACCATTCCCAGGGAGTGACCGATAGTGCAAGCAGTGATGGAGCGGTTGTGCCAGAATGCCATTCAATAGATCTTAGTGCTTTCAGGCCTCAACCATTTTCTGCTGGGAACTTTAACCACTGGTGAATCATAATGTGACTCTTTCAAAATATTACTTCAGATAGTGTTTCCCGTTGAGCCAACTGCTTTGCTCCTGCCGTAATTCAAGCCCTTTCATACTGACATGTTCGATACGGCAGCACCACACGTCGCGGGTCTTCAGACTGTTGACCGCTGTGGCCTCACCAAAGGGTGCCCCATTTGGGGTAATGTTAAAGGGAAAGGAAGCCAACAGGAAATCGGAAAACCACGCCCCCCTATTTTGAGATAAACCCATTTGACACCAGTCATCAGCTTTGTGATCACACGGGAGTGAGTTTGTCTCTTAATAAGGCACCCCTTGTAATTTGTTTCGAAGACGAAGCAAGCAAGTCTGAAATCCATAATCTTCCAGCCAGCTCCGGGTTGCTTGTTTCCAAAAATGGAGGAGTCTTGTTTCTCCCTCGATTGCTTCAACATGTTGCAGTCTTGTTGATGGCTTTTTTGTTTCTTATTTGTTTCTGCATGTTTCTCCTTTCACATGTTCAAGATCCCAGGATGGGATCTTGGCATCACGTCCGAGGCAGCCCTGGAGCGAGTGCGACAACTCGTGCGGCGCCGGCAAGCGCTCACGTCGGGCTCCTGGAGCAAGTCGCATGGGATTGAACTGGACCCAACCAAAACTGTAGGTAGGTGTCTTATAATATTTCCCAAAGGTCCATGACCCAAAGCCCAACTACATGGATATACATTCATGAAGCGTAGACATACCCATATAGACCGGGGCAGGGGGATATCCTTAGCACGTGAGACCTCCCGTTGCCCCGAGGTCTAGTGACTTGCTCCTCCGGCGGCCCCGACGCTGACTGCAGTGGCACACGCCCCACCGGGGCGGAGCTGTGCTACGATACAGTCCGGGCGCCCAAGACGCAGTTGGCTCGAAGCGAAAGGCCAGGGCTCCGCATGTTTTCAATAGGCAGCACCTTTGTCGACATCAACTAGAGCTTCACCTGCCGCAAGTCTTTGGCAAAGGTGCTTTTTTTGTTGCCAGCCTGAACATCTTCAATATCCAAATACAATAGAGCAATAAATGCATCCAAATGGAATTGCTCTAGACCCTCCAAGTGGTTTTCGCAATGGAAACAAGCTGTGGAGGCAGAAGCAGGACTCTGGCAAAGCGCGTTCTACTGGTAGCTGTGCTATGAACAGGCAATGTGAAGCTGCAATTCACGTGGTCCCGGCTACCTTTTTAATGTGATCATAATTTGGCGTGTCTTTTTTTGAGGGACCCGTTTCCAGTGGTTTCAAAGGAGCACAACAGGCAAAACTGGAATTGTTTAAGGTCCCCAACAGAGACACACCCAATGGGTTTAAGGTAGATCAAAAGCTCTTTGTGCAAAGGACACACAGAGACACCATCCAGTTCACCAAAAGCACCCTAGGGTAGAAACCCGCTGGGTATTCCTGGGATTATCTTCGAGGGATACCATTAAATTCATTGAAGAGCTTTTTGTTAAGAGGGGGGGGGCTTCTTTTTCTTTCTTTCTGCTTTCGTTTGGGGGGGGGGGGAGGGCGCCATTTTCATTGAGGTAACTTTGAGAGTCGCACCGTATCTCCCCTGGCTTTGGACCTCACAGGAACGGGGCCTGTTTGATGTCCCAAAATGCTGAGAAATGTCCCCTTCAGACACCACCCAAGAGCCGAATTCTCTGAACTTGGCCCAAGTCATGCAAAGAGCCAAAGCGAAATCAACCCCCCCAAAGTGGGTAACACTCATTTGGCACGTGGGGCCCCCGTTGTCAATTGTGGCCAATCCTATTATTTGAAATGTCTGCTGACTAGAAATTTTTGGGGGTATGCTGACTCATTCTTACTGCTGGTTATAAGGCCAGACCCGCAATGTGTGCCACGTAATAGGATTCTCCCACTAGCCTTGAATGGGGGATGGGTCAAAGGAGGGCCTTTCCTGGCGTTTCTCTAAACTCTGCCATCGGGACCGAAAAGAATCCCGAGTGCCTTTTGCCAGGCGCAAAATGACACAAAATGACATAGAGCTGAGAAGCCCCACATGCTTTTATGTTTTTTCCTGGAAGATCTTCCAGAAGTCGTACTGCTTTCCGACTTGAGTCGGATGGTCGCAAGCGAACGGGCCACATCAGTCACTCATGCTGCGGTTTGTTGAATTTTGTTTTTTGTTCACCGCCCCCGACATAAATTTGTGTGTGTGTGTGTCCTGAACAGGGGGCCACTCAAACTGGTGGGGTTTCCTTTTTGTGTTTCTTTTGACCACCCACCAAAAATGTGATTCCAAGCTGAGCAACGTCTTCCTCATTTTGTGCCTCGCACAGGCGAGCTGTGCTTGGTCTGTGGGCGCATGGAGCGAGTGCAGCTCCGACTGCGGGGAGGGCGTCAAGAACCGACTGGTGCCGGGCGCCAAGAGGGCGCGCAGCGCCAGTCAGCTGTGTGGGTGAAAAGCTTCTGGGGCACCATGTCCATTGTGTTTACGTCCCCCAGTAGTGTCTTTTTGCCCTTTTTTGGGGGAGGGTTCGCCTACTAGAATAGACTACGGAAAAAAGGGTACCCCTTATTCTAACCTCTCTACTGGAGGACCTAGGTGTGCAACATTCAAAGATGCGTAAATGTTATGTATTTGTTGTTGGATGCTGATCCTGGATTCGCGAGACGCATTGTGTCAATGTGCATATTGAAGCCATGGACGGCCGAAGTCGGTGTGGTGTTTGCTACCAGAGAAGGCTGGCCGTCAACAGTTAGCTTACTGTATAGTTGACGGTGTTCTAGAACAAAATTATCTTCGAAGAACGACAATATTGCCGGAGTATCGTGGTCTTACGAGTTTCCTTGGTGGAGCTTTCATTTGAGCTGGCCAAATCTACGTCTGCGAGTCCAAACATTCAGGCTTCATTCCGGGAGTGTGGGCTGCCAAATTGTACGGGATGGAAAGGAGGCAACTTATGTACAATCGTATCTTCCCCAAGCCAACCTTTAGACCTGTTGTCGCTCGGTTTCGGGACTTAAGCATTGTCACAAAAGGCTGACTGGTCCATTTACTGGCACTTTAAGCAAGTGACTCATCATATGCGGGGCCAGGACATGATTACTCGACCTGCCAACAAGCGTAGCTTCGACCACGCCTGTACCATTATTTGATAGGTACCCAGTGGTTTCATTTGCCACTACAGGTGAGTGGTAGGTATACAGGCGTGTCTCCGATGGTTTTCCATTCCATGTTCCTGTGATCACCGAATGGTGGTGCGTGGATGAAATCACTTAGGTGGAGCATGTCCCGCCTGCTGGTATTGCTTCCCACTGCAAATTGCAGCCATTCGATGCCAATGTGACGTATACATGGCATGCGACGCCCCAGGGAGCGTCGATTGACGAACCCATGATCCGGAATTTCGCCTACAAGACGGCACAGAAGTGTTTGCCAGACCGCAAGTCAACACTTAAGATGATTGTGAGACACTGCCTGGCCAATTCAGCCAGGATTTCTTCACTGACAGATCTTCTGATCCTTGCTTGATGTAGCGTTCACATCAATGTTGCCTTCTCGAACAATCCGTTTTTGTATTTACCTTATCACATGTCACTTTTCACCAACAGCCGAAGGCAACATCATAGCATAAATATGTTGCAATTGCTTTCTTGCTGCTAAGTTTGCCTCGTTTAGTTTCTTGCTTTCTCATTTGCTTGCTTGTGTGGGTATGTGGGGGTTGATCTACAGTATATTCCTGGTCCCCGAACAACCCTGGCTAACTTTTGGGACATATAATATGTTTCATTGGCTTCCTCAATGGCCATCCTACCTAAAGCACCTTTTGATCAACCCCCATGTCTCAAAACATGGCAACCGATGTCGGCGATAGAATGAAACCACAAGGGTGCCAACCACAATCTCAGGACTTGCCCGTCTGGCTGGCCCGCAGACTGTGCTAGCTTTCAGGCGCGCCAAGAGGCCTCATGCGTCCCAGCTTGGAGGGGCTAGGAATCCAAAACACATGAGGTCTGTTAGAACAGTGCGGATTCATGGCCACTGGTCTCAACCTATGCAGGACGGCTTTTACCAACCGTCCTTTTGTGCCCATGGGCCCATCGGGGATTTTGCAGACTTCCAATGTCACCGGCTCCATGCTTGGCTTCGATTCCGCTCCGGAGTCGAGGCCAATGGCACTCAGATGCCTCGATGCGCTAGCGCAGGTATTTGTGGCATTCATAGTGGGTAAAGTGGCCTTCTCAGTGCTTCACGGTTTGTTGCCCCAAGCTCCGCTTGAAGGTTGGTAAGTAACAAACAAGCCTGCCCGGGCATTGCGTGCCAAGCAAAAATCTCGCATTGTAAGCCATTGCTAAACAACGATTGTGTGCCCTACAGCAGGTTGCAGATGGCAAAAGGAAGACAAAGCGGGCTCTGCCAGACGTGGGCTTCGGACTTGGGGCTCTGGTTCCTGGGGCATGGATGACGTCCCTAAACATGGACACTGGGTTCAAGAGGACCCCCTTCAGTTTCATGTTGCTATTGGGAGTCCACATCGTATGTCCGCAAGGGGGTGTGGCAACCCTGGCACCACACATCGATTCAGCACCTCAGAGCGTTCATCGGGCATCGCCAGGTGGCACCGGCTGTGGTAGAGACATGCCGCGGAAGAAGCTGCGTGTGGAGTGCCCTGGACGTGTGGAGCTTTCTTTGGGGTTGGTTTGGGGTTGGCGTGCATTGGCCGTTGGCCCTGCAGAGCACAAACTCTTCAAGCGCCAGTCCGAGATGAACATGTTGTCACCAACTTGCCAGCATGGGCAACATGCTGCTCCAGTTATTAGATATGATTCGTGCGCGCGGCCGACAAGAGTCACCCGACAAGCTTCTACAGCCAGACCACGGTTCCCAGTTCAAGAGAAGCCCACATCAGTATGTTTGAAGCATATCGGTGCGAACATGTTCAAACCAACAAGTTGTTGGTGCAAAGAGAAGTGCTGGCTCAGGGGAAGCACGGAATTCTCGCGGATTTCAAGGAGCTGTGTGGCACCAGGAATATTTTCAAGTAAAACAACTGGGTTAGACTTCGAGAATTGGGAGGTACCGGAGACTGGTCACAGTGCTCCAACGACTGCGGCGATGGTGTGGAGGTGGGAGGGCCTGCACCCAACCAGATATTCACAAGCGGCATAGGGTTGGTTGTGAGTACTGGCGCAAGCTCTCCTGTGCGCACGTTTAAATATAATTGTTGGGATGACTCCTGCCGATGTCACTTCTAGAAGCTTATTAGGAGTGATTACGGCATGTCGTAGTTGCACATCAAAGCCCCAAGCCTTTCCCATGGAGCTCTTCGTGGCATTCCGCAACCATATCCAAGGAACGCGCTGGAAGGGGATGCGGCAAGCGCTGTGCGCTTTGCGGGCACTCAGGGCAGCATGTTGTCTCTTCAAGTGCCTCAAGTGGCAGGCCTCAAGTGGCAGGCCTCAAGTGGCAGGCCTCAAGTGGCAGGTCCAACCTGTGTACATCAAATTCAAGAAGGTGTTTGTTCTTTTGATTCCCTCCAACGGCCAATAGAATCACAGGCTCCACGTTTACTTGCCCAATTGTTAACCTTGCGCCAGCCCTCCCAGCGGAATCCAATGCCCAAACCGCTCGTAGTACTCCTGCCAGGTTCGCAGCGTCTTGTGCAGCAGCGGCTTTGAGGAGGATTGCCTCGAGCTGAAACCGGCCACAGAGAGGCGGGTGTTCGCTAGGAAGATCCTGGATGTGCAGGGCAAAGGACAGAACATTCTGGCCGAGTCAAGCAAGATATGTGACACGGCTTGTTGGTCATCTATGCTGGCGGTTGTAAATTCGCAATGCACAACTACAGAGGCATTCCAAAGTCCACTTCATTTGCGGCGGATCATCCAATGTAGAGTATCTTTGACAATAAATCCGCCATAGAGTGTATGTGCAGCTGACTATTGCACACAGTATCAACATGCTTGCATTGTGACGTGAACATTCTGAGTGCGCAATATATATATATATATATGTGTAGCTGTTTTTTCAACAAATATATCAACCATAATATGTTGTGGTTCCTCGAAGCGGATCTCCTGTGGCGCCTCTGTGTTTCTCCTAGTTATTTGATTTTGTCAGGCTCCCTGAAGCAACCACTTTTTTATTTTTTTGCCAGACCCTCCCCCAAATCGAAGCTGAAACGCCTGGCGGGCAGGTCCTGTCGGGTCACGCTGGGCTGTGGCTGGACCATCAGCGTTTGGTCGGCCTGCGACGCCTCCTGCGGCGCCGGGCTGCAACGCCCTGGGCCAAGCGAAGCGGACGAGTTGAGTGGCGTAGCGGGTGACAGAGGGGCCCTAAGCCATTGTCTGTTGATGGAGGATTCCTGTCAACAGTTTCTGCATGGCAACTTTATAGCGGCCCTTCAACGCGATTCAAATCTGCAAGATCCTTAGGTTGCACGAGGATGTCGCTTTTGTAGCTGTTTTCTTCGGATTCAGCATTCGGACTGTACCCACCATGTTGAACAGGCCAGTGTGCCTACGGCGCCCTTTGCCAATTGCTGCTCCTTCCAATCATGGTCTAAAAAATATCGTTTATGAATGGGTAAGGGTATCTGGTACCTTTGCAGAAGGCACACTCTTGTCTCTAGCCAAACGTATGAGGTCTGCTGATGACCTGGGTACAATGACCTTGCCCACAAGCAAGGGTCATTGTGTTTCAGATGTTGGAGATGATATACCCCGTCCTGTTTGGTTTTCTCAAACTATCCCAGGCGGTAGTGGTTTTCACACATTTGGGGAGGGGGTGGAGGGATTATTTTGATGCGTGTCACTGCTGATTTTGAACTCCCACATCAAAAGATAAAAGTGCGGCAGAAACATATTTTAAGCGTTGAAGGGCGCACGCTCACCAGCGCCGATGAGATATTTGAGGGAATGTATTGCTTGCCTTCTACCATATCTGAGGTGCAACGTGACTGTGTCACCATGCCACGCTTCCCGTGCATGATCAGTTCAAGTTGCCAAGTGCCAGTTCGGGTACCAGCTGTGCTGGCTTTCCGACCGTTTTGCATTGCATCATCAAGTTCGTTGAGTTTTTGGACATCTTGGGATCTGTGTTTCGCTAACTTTTTATAAAATAGTTGTTTGCCCACTGACCAGCAAGTCACGTTAACATTTCGTAAGGGGTCAATTCGAAATCAGCTCGCACACAGGCCGCACCGCGCTGTGCGATTCGGGCCTGGCGGCGGATTGCTCGTCTCCTCCTGCGGCGCGGGGGCCAAGGATCAAGGGGGCGCGTCGCGGAAAGTTGAGGGTGTTTCCAAACACGGGGAAACCAGGGTTCCACGGATTGACTACCCAAAGGCAGACTTAAACACGTATGCGTCATGTTTAACTCCGTTTTGGGCTTGTGTTGTAATGTTGACGCCTGATCATGTTCCCTCTGCCCATGGATTGCTTGGTGGGGGAGGGTTATCGCAAAGTGGTCGCCATTGTTGAAGGAGTTCGGTTTTGGGCGGAGCGAAAGAAGACAAAGGCAAGTTAATGACTCAACTGCTGGACAAGCACATACAAGTGCCATACAAAGAATCTTTTGCAGCGCAGGTGGAGGGCGTTCTGGAAGCTACGCGCCAAGAATCAGGATCAGCAAATCCAAGTATCCTCCGATGATAGTCATCTTTCCTTCCGATTGGCGTATCGTCCACCCAAGAGTTTTGTTCCAATCATGAACAATCCCAATGCTGGCAGCACACAAGGAATTAATTAATGAGGTTGTTTGATATCAGTGATACATATTGATATGCCAGTTTTCTTGTAAAACCTGCTCACCTAGAAAAGCTCTGTTCTTGAAGACCTTCTTCTTGATGGAGTATGATAGTCAAGAAGCAAAGCTGGACGAATTGCGGAACAGATGAATCACCCATCAAGGCGTGCGTCTTCGTATCCCATGTGGTTTAGCACCAAAGCTCCACTCGCTTGGATCCAACATGGAGCCTTACTGACCCTTGGCGTACTCTCTCAGTCGAACATGCTGGTAAGTTCATCCCTAAGGTCCTGTTGGGAAGTGGTAGGTCGCCACCATGCTGCCTGTAAGTTTTCCGTGGGCGCAGGCGACGCAAAGCTGCTACGAAACCACCGGGCCGCAGTCTTAGCCAGCGCCCGAAACGCGAGAAACATCAACCCTCAGATCCCGTGAAGTAGTTCGGGCAAAGAAGGCCGTGAAGCCGTGCGGGTTGGCTCCGCAGGTAGTATAAACACCAGTTGACCTGTTTCAGCGTTGGTGTCTTCCTCTTTCTTTCTTTTTTTTGGGGGGGGTTGGGGGGGCGGAAACGTGTTAGCCTTGTCTGGCTTCTGACCAAGTGCTTCTTTTTGTGTCCTTTGCAAGGGTCCCAAGTTACACATTCTTGGAGACACCCTAGCAGCCATGTTTGGCTCTGAGGTGCTCTTGGCTGACGGCGGATTGGAGTGACTGCAGCAACAGTTGTGGACAAGGCATAAGACAGCGGGGAGCCCCAAAGCCGGTGGAGTGAGCGTCAGTCCAAGGGAACCGTGAACAAGTCGACCAAGTTGGCCCTGGCCCTGATTTGTGGGTTCCGCATCCCCAAAATGGAGGATCCGGACCCATCCATTCCCTCACAAGGCCTTATATATCCTTAAGATGCTTTTCTTTACAAACAACATGGGGGGGCATTGTACACAGGGGGTTGGGCTGTTCGTTGGGATGGTCCACTTCAGGCGGACCGTCACCTGCTCCTCCGGCGCTGATGCGGACTGCGCTGGTCTGGACCGCCCCGCTGGTAGCGAGGCCTGCTATGCCACCGGCGGCTGTGCCTGGCAGAGTTCCGAGTGGCAGAGCTGCAGCGAGTCCTGCGGCCAGGGCCTCCGCACCCGGCAGGCACGCAGGGGGGAACGCTCCAAGATATGACAGAGAGACAGCAAAGACGTAACAGAGACACAACAGAGACGCGACAGAGACACAGATATATCGATTCACAAGAGACACTGAGAAGACGCACCCTGACACGCGCACGCACAGACACACACCCACGCACGCACGCACGTGCGCGCGCACAGACCCAGACGCAGGCACAGACACCGACACAGAAAGACATGCACCCACACAGACACGGACTCACGGACACCGACACAGCCACAAACACTCCGGGTGGCTTAACAGTATCAAACAAACTGTGTCAAAGGTAATGCGAAATAGCGCAAGTGATGCAGGTTGCACCATGTTGCGTCGCACACGCGGAGCTGCAACACGCCGCATCAAATAGAGGAGTAAGACATTTTGTGCACAATCAGGTGCGCTGCATCAACCTGTTGCATTTTGCCCAACATTGCCGCAAACTGTCGCAGGCATTCTACCCTTTGGTTGATACCGTCTAGCCACCCTCTAGACACAGACACGGATGGAAACAAGTAAGTTTCTCCAGGGCTCGTATGCGGTTTTTGAGTAGCAATGGGTTCAATTAGAGCCTGGCCTTCCCGGATAGATTTGTTCATAATGGTTCTTTCAGTTTTGGGTAAGAACCATCAAGACTCGGATGGGCCCAACCAGTTGAAACAGCTCCGAAGCATTTTGCTTTCGATCCCCATGTTTGAGTGTTTGGTGATGTTCACATAGTTGTCAAAGGCCTTCTCGGTCGAACGTGCCTCGGACACTTTGTAATGGCTGCTTTGCCGCCCCAACGCTAATCTCTCGCCATTTGTTTACACAAATTGAGCCCGCCAATGTAACACAATCATTTGGGATGGGGGGGCCCTGTTTGGTTTGTGGCAACATGAGCAGCCCAGAAACAGCTTGCTCGGACTGAACAATATCCCACTCTGAAGTAAGACTGTTGGACAGCTGTAGCTGAATGTCCGGTTAAACATTGCCTTTCAGTGCATTGATTTCCTTGCATGCAAGGACATTTATAAGCCTTCCGGTTCAACTATAGTTCGTGACCACGGGTAATAATATTTGTTGTCCAGGGTTGGGTGACAAGCATGTGTCAGTGCGAAGGAAGAATCTTTATGGGAAGACTCATTATGATGCTTATGGAGGTGCCGGGCAAAACTTTGCGGCGCTTGGCTTCCCATCGGCATGACCAGAGTAGGAGGCATCAGTCAGGTTCGCTCAACGTTTGTGTTTGCGAGCGGGGGCCGAGATGCCAAAACAAAGCACTGTGTTACATACATTGTTGGGACCATCCTGCCTTGTTTCCAACGCGCAGTCTCTGACTGTGCGTTGGAGAATGCTATCAAATTGTGGCTGAACCAGTTCAACCTCACTATTGGGGCAAACACCTAGGCCTTTTGACCATTCTGGTGGGTGAGGAGGGCCTCATTGGGCCTAATTGTCAGCCCCTCCCCGGGTTGGACCCTGCAAGCTTAGGGACGTGTAGCACCTGTGCTGAACGGTTTTAGCTGCCCAGACTTTTGGCCAGGTGGTTGACCAAAAGCAGGGAGAGGGGGTGGCAGGGCAAGGAAATCATGTCCACCTTTGCAGGTGTGGTGCCCGTCTTTCGTTGACACGGACTGTCCAGGCGTGCCTCACGTTTGTGTTGCTTCATTTGTTTTTGTTTTCCGAGCTCGTGGTTCGAGGCAAGCAGCCGGTCTGGGCACTACCTCACACTGCTTGTGTTTGCAACCACCCATGCTGAAGGTCCCTTTCATGGGGAACCTGATTGGCAAATGATTCGTATTCACCCATGCCAAAAGCCTCTTGCTTGGCAGATACCTGGTATCACTTGGCGCAGTGTGTTTGCAGATTGTGACTGGATGGTGTTGAAAGGAAACCATGTGAAAGCAAGCCAACTTCGACATGCTCCCTACTTGTAATGTACTTGCCAGATTGCATTGATTGTCATGCTTCCTACGTGATTCGGTGCAAGCCGACTTCTTTAGGACATCAGGCTGTTGCGCTGCAGGGACGCACCACGGAACCAATGCTTACGATTTGGCTCATTGTGGTGATGCACCTGGGATTTGACTTAGTGAACACGGGGGGGAGGTCTTCATCAAACGATTTTGTGCCACCACCTGGCAGGTGGCCACCAGCAATCCCTCCCCGTGTGTTCGGAGGGTAGTCCCTTGATCCCAAGGTGGCCACACGCCCCATGCGACAAACATCTTTCATTTCGGAGTTCCAATCTTGGCCGATGGCCCTTTCTTGTTTAGCTATCCAGGTGCGATGACTTGCTGTCAGGCCATTTTGAAGATGTTATACAAGACAGCAAGGATATGTCAGACGCTAAACCAGATTGCCCAAAGCCCCAGGTGGGCCCAAGGCAAGGCCAAGAGGGCGTCCTTCCGGAGCTTGTCCGCCGAGTTCTAAACCAAGACCATGTCAGATGGTGGGGTCGGTTCCATGCATGACTCAGGGCGCTAGAACTTGTTTCATGAAAGTGAGATCCCAAAAGCGTGATCTGGTTTTGTGGAGTGGTTGCCCCACAGCTCGAATTGATCCAGCCACAACCACAGGGACCTCCTTGTTCGCTGCTGGAAAGAACATGCGTCCTAGGCTGAGGCAAATCTCCAAACCATAGACCCCTTTGTACAATTGGTAGGAGTGCCCAATTGACTGGGGCATTGATGGGATACACCCTTAGTATACGATCCCAGGACACAGCTACAACCAAGAGGCAGCTGGAGGATTTCTCGAGGTCCATCCAGTGACGGTTCCTTTGCTGTTTGCAGATCGCAGGCGAGGTCCCTGCGAGATCTGACCTGTGCTACAACACCAGCACTTGCCTCCTGGCCCGATCTCTTGAAGGTCAACTAGCAACAGTAGCCTTTGGAGGTGATGGCATCGTGTTGTTCCAATCAGCCGCTAACTGCCAATGGTTGAGGCTATCTTCTTTGTTGGCTTCCCTTGTCCATGCTCCAAGCCACTAGGTGCATATGCTGCGCTGTGCATTCAATTCAAGGTAGGATTGAACGGGATCAAACGGTGTTTCAGAATGGTGCTGCTTGTTGACTTGTGGTCTCAAAGGGGGTAAACCTGTTTCAAGATCCAACTCGGGAATCTCCTGGGACCGCCTAAAAAAGACGCGAGCCCGACACTCGGTGTAGTTGACCGGAAGTACGGAAAAGCCTGCGTTTGATTGTCTAAAGTGGGAATACACAGGACAGGTTTCGATGCACGTAGACATATCATATCAAGCCTCACATGCTAGCATGAGAGTCGATAAGCCCTCATCAGCAGTCCGATAGATGCAGAGGGGGTGTTGCTGCACGTATCGATGCTTATAAGCCGCGTTCTCCAGGGTGGTCATTAGGAGAGGTGGTGTGCGAAAACTTAGCCCTGACATGTAGAGAGAGGGAGAGGGAGAGGGAGAGGGAGAGCGCCAGAGAGAGGGAGAGAAAAAAGAGAGAGGAAGAGAGAGTGTGGGAGTCCCCAGTCACAGCAGCCACATTGTCACGCTGAGGCACGTG
>CAUJNA010001347.1:475000-592500 GCA_963377175.1 Effrenium voratum | reverse complement strand
GTATTGAGCCAAGAACTTTTGCATGCATTTGCATGGGCAGGCATGTATTCCAGAAGGGATTGAAAAGGACATTCATGAGGGGCTGGCATGCATTTCAGGAGGGATTGAGAAGGACATTCATGAGGGTTTGCATGGGCTGGCATGCCTTCTAGGAGGGATTGAGAAGGACATTCATGAGGGTTTGCATGGGCAGGCATGCATTCTAGGAGGGATTGAAAGGAAATTCATGAGGGTTTGCATGGGCAGGCATGTATTCCAAGAGGGATTGAGAAGGACATTCATGAGGGTTTGCAATGGGCAGGCATGGTTATTCCCGAGGGATTGAGAAGGACACGCTGATGAGGGGGGTGTGCATGGGGAAAAAACTGGAACCCCCAGGAGGGATTTTGAAAGAAAAGGCACCCGGTTTGCATGGGCTGGCATGCATTCTAGGAGGGATTGAGAAGGAAATTCATGAGGGTGCAGGCATGTATTCCAAGAGGGATTGAGAAGGAAATTGATGAGGGTTTGCATGGGCTGGCATGCCTTCTAGGAGGGATTGAGAAGGACATTCATGAGCAGGCATGCATTCTAGGAGAGATTGAGAAGGACATGCGTGAGGGTTTGCATGGGCTGGCATGTATTCCAAGAGGGATTGAGAAGGACATTCATGAGGGTTTGCATGGGCTGGCATGCCTTCTAGGAGGGATTGAGAAGCACATTCATGAGGGTTTGCGTGGGCAGGCATGCATTCTAGGAGGGATTGAGAAGGAAATTCATGAGGGTGCAGGCATGTATTCCAAGAGGGATTGAGAAGGAAAATCATGAGGGTTTGCATGGGCAGGCATGTATTCCAAGAGGGATTGAGAAGGACATTCATGATGGTTTGCATGGGCAGGAATGCATTCTAGGAGGGATTGAGAAGGCCATTCATGAGGGTTTGCATGGGCAGGCATGTATTCCAAGAGGGATTGAGAAGGACATGCATGAGGGTTTGCATGGGCTGGCATGTATTCCAAGAGGGATTGAGAAGGAAATTCATGAGGGTTTGCATGGGCTGGCATGTATTCCAAGAGGGATTGAGAAGGAAATTCATGGGGGTTTGCATGGGCAGGCATGTATTCCAAGAGGGATTGAGAAGGAAATTCATGAGGGTTTGCATGGGCTGGCATGCCTTCTAGGAGGGATTGAGAAGGACATTCATGAGCGTTTGCATGGGCAGGCATGCATTCTAGGAGGGATTGAGAAGGACATGCATGAGGGTTTGCATGGGCAGGCATGTCTTCCAAGAGGGATTGAGAAGGACACGCATGAGGGTTTGCATGGGCTGGCATGTATTCCAAGAGGGATTGAGAAGGAAAATCATGAGGGTTTGCATGGGGTGGCATGCAGCCAAGTGGAATGGAAAGCTTGACCATGAATAAAGACCAGGGGATCAGATCTATTTTTTGATGGGGGAATCTGGTTAGCATTATTCATGGTCTGGTTATTATTTAGAGTCTCAGGGTTCATGGCCCTGAATAAAGATTGGATGCCAGAAGCATACAAATCCCATGTCAGGTTTCCCTGGCATGATCCCTGGAAAAATTCACTGTGAAGCCATGCAAATCTCATGGGGGATGAGGGTTGGGAGCACTGACCCAGAATAAGGATCCCATGGGGGACGAGGGTTGGGAGCACTGAAAAGCGTGCAAATCCCATGGTAAATCAGGATTCTCTTGCATGATCCCTGGACAAATTCACTATGAAAGCATGCAAATCCCATGGGGGATGAGGGTTGGGAGCACTGACCCTGAATAAAGATTGGATGCCAGAGGCATGCAAATCCCATGGTAAATCATGGTTCCCTGGCATGATCCCTGGATAAATTCACTATGAAACCATGCAAATTCCATGGGGTTGGGAGCACTGACCCTGAATAAAGATTAGATGCCAGAAGCATGCAAATCCCATGGTAAATCAGGCTTGCCTGGCATGATCCATGGATAAATTCACTATGAAACCATGCAAATTCCATGGGGGATGAGGGTTGGGAGCACTGACCCTGAATAAAAATCTGCATTTTGCATGGATCCCAATGGGAATTCTAGGTTCTTTTGTGAGCTGGGGAACTCAGGATTCATTCATTCATGTGGGGGGAAGGTTATTTTTTGGAATTAGTTTATATTATTTTGTATTTTTTCATATTTTTCCCCTGGGGAAAAACGGTTAGCATTATTCATTGTATATTTATTATTTTTTTGGAAATCGGTTAGCATTATTCATGGTCTATTTACTAATCGTAGGTCAACATTATGTGCTCATGAGCAACTGAGAGTGCCATTGACACTTGGTGCGGGTTTGGGGTGACATGAAAGCCTGCAGGAGCAATACTGCACATTCAATTGGATATGTCCCAATCAGGCTCGGGATCCCGTTTTTTGAGTAGTGCTTACAGGACAACTCTAGGGATATTAGGTTTGGGGCTCTCTATGTGTTTTCCAACACCCATGTTTGGGCAAATGCTAATGACCTCACCTACCGGGTTTTTTGGCCGCTACGAAGATTCCTTTTCTTAGGATTGCCGATTGATTTTAAGTTGGCGAGTCGCTACGATTCATCCAAAAGAGGGAAGCTACAGAATCCAACAGTTTACGCAAAACCAATATGAATCATGTATCACCTACAACTAGAGTCACAGTTGCCCACCCAGGCTTGTAGGTGCCGTGCCCAAACATCCTTTCCTGGTCCTTGGCAGGGATTGTCATGAAGTGCTTGATTTGAATAACAGCAACGTGATAAGGGACTTGATTAGGGAGCCATGAGATTAGCCTGCAAGAAGTTGTGTTGACTGTAGAAATTGGACTGCTCATATCGAATCACCCAGATGCACAGTTGTTCAGTGGAGCCGTGTTCTTGGTGGGTTCCCCACTGAAATGCTCAACCCAAGAGCAAACTCCTGTTATTTCTACCTTTCGGGTCGCTGGCTGCAACTGGCACGTCTGGTTGAGGAGACCCTTTTCCTCACTGGTCCTCGGCAGGGAATGAGAATTGGAATGCCCCTTACAACCCATCCGACTGGTTTCCTTGAATTCAGAAGACCCAAGCCTGGGTTGGTTCTCACATTCCCTACTTGGGTGTTCGGGCGGGTTAGGCAGTTGTTGGTAACCTAAAACTTAAAACCCACTGAGAAGTGGGGTTAGCCCTGGTATTAGTTGGTTAAAAAGCCCAAGTGGCTCATCACTTGCTACCTTGGCCGAACACCCAAGTACTTCTCAGAGGTGCATTTTGCTTTGATGTTGGGACTTTAACTGTTTGCCAACCAATGGGTTTTCCGTATTAAACCGCTAAAAGTTAAAAACTGTTCGCCGGGCTTCGCAGATTTCGCACCCGAGTTCTCGCCCCAAGCTTCGGGGTCCCGTCCCGTTGCCATGGAGGCCGTGCTTCAGCGCGGCCAGCTGCGCCTGGCGCTTCGACGCCTGGCAGCCCTGCAACGTGTCCTGCGGCATCGGCTGGCAGGACGGATCCCCGTCGCATGCGATCCAAGGGGTCCCCTTGGGGTCGGATCGCCGTTTTTTGGGGGTTCGAGTTGGCTCCCAAAGGAAACCCGGGAAGGCCTGGAAAATTGTCCGGTTCATGGAATACATGAACCTGGCATTTGAATGCGATATGGCTTTCAGGGATGAAATGAGCAAGAAAAGTGCCGGTTTGCCACAAGCCAACGGATTGCAAGTGAAGAGCTGGGACAAGCGTGATGAAAGGTGTGCGGAAGACGAAAAGCTTGCAGTGTGCGGATAGCGCATGAGTTTGCAGCAAGGCTCAAGCTGTAAGCGCATTCCATCCACTTTGGACTTTTCTTATGGTCAGGGAGGCTTACTTTCGTGAAGTTGTTTTCGTGCTGTCGGCCGAGGTTGTCTTTCAAGTTGTTTTTTGTGCGAAACTTGTGGATGACACAGAACCTGGAGTACATCAAGAGGCAGTGGCTCAGTTTCAAAAAAAAAAAAGTGTGTGGATGACCAGTCCACAGCCTGGCAGACATTCCGGAAGTCGCAAACGAGGAGCAGATGGGCGCGAGTCAAACCTGGGGACACTTACAAATGGTTTGTTTCTTGCAAGTGTGTTTTGAGGCGATTCCTCAAAGGGTTGGTTTTTCAGCACGGCCACGGTTCAACCAATCCTGCTACCCGGTCTCACGCCACCCGTCTTTGAAGCATCCAGCCGATTATCCGATAAGCCTTGCCTGCAGCTTTCAAAGCCTGACATGTTGGCTGAAGTTTTTGTTGTGGAGGGTCGACCGAGGGTGTTTCTGTTGGATTCCTCACATTGAAGGAAGGAGGCGCAAGGAGGCTCACTGACCGCATAAACGAAGCTTAACTTATGGCTGCTCTACATCAGGATGCGAACGAGCGCGACTCAGACTTGTTGGTGGACCGTTTGTCTCAGACCTCTTCAAGCGGGGGAACACGCCGTTTGCCACCAGGAGCGCACCATCTGGTGCCCCACTGGCACAGACGCAGACTGCCCTCACACGAGGCCCAACAGGCTGCAGCGGTGTCACAGCCAGGTGCTGGCCCCAGCACTGCAGGTCTACGATAAGGGCCGCAAGGATCAGAACCTGGGTCCTGCATCTTCGGGTGATTTCTTTGCTTTTTCCGTTCTCCGGTTATTTCCAGGAGACCCTCTGAAAACTCGAAGTTTCAAGCGTGTCAAATGCATGAATAAAAAAGCAGGAGTGGCTTGCAAAAGGCAGGAATGAAAATCAGAAACTAGGAGTGGTTCTTGGAGGAAACAAGAGGAAACATGTTTTGCTGTCTGTGTTCGTTGTTTGGGCCCGCAAATGTACGACTCTGTACAATTGTGCAACTCTGCGCACTCGAGTGGGTAATCAAAATGCACTCCCCGGAATCTCTGTCTTGTTTCGATTTGCGGGATTCGCGGACTTTATGTGGGTGTTTGCGCTGGGTGCTTTCCGGGGTGCCAATTTGTTGCCCAAAGGCGCAAATTCTGAATAATTCCGAATTCTGAATAGTTCCGAATTCTGAATAGTTCTGAATTCTGAATAATTGATTCTGATTCCCGTGAACGATTCTGACTCAGAATATTTCTGAATTGGAAGAATCCTTCCGTCAAGGACCGAACAAATCCAACTTGTAGGGGGTTTCAGGTGTGCAAACCATGTCCAGAAGTGACAAACAATTTCTAGCAGTTGTACAACCAGGAGTCTCCGCATTTTACGTTACAATTCCATGATTGGAAATCCAGGAAGAGAAGAATGTATGCAATCTATGTTTGCCACAGTTTTGCTCTCATTTTTCTTCAGGATTTTGCAGGGCGATGGGGTGCGGGTGTGGCACAAAAGGAGCACACGCAGTCCTCGTGAGCAGGATTTCCTGTTGCTACTATCAGGGCTTCACTAGTTTCGGGGTCTCGGCCCAGGGCTCCAAAGTTCGGAGGGGCTTGGGGATTGCTGTCGCGGAAACCGCTTGGGCTCATTGCTTGTTTCTCGCAACTTGAAGGCTTACATTAGTACTTGTAGCCGACTTGTTGGAGTCCCGCTTTTCAGTAAGCCAATTCAGCTACCCGCTTGAAGTTATATACACCTAGTTACCATGCGATCCTGGATAGCTGTTCACTTCCTACTTGGTAAATGCCTCGGTTCACCAAACAGAAGTAAGAGCGCAGAATTGCTGGAATCATGCATGACCCCTAAAGGCGTAGACTTGGTCTTGAGCTGCCAGACCGAGCCCAAACAAGGCGGCAACAGGACCTTGTAGTATCCTGTTGTGCTATTCCACGTACTCTGCCACAGCCTGTTCAGTCAGAGGAAGTGTACTCCTTTGAGGGTTGTTGAAAAAGGCACACCTCCTTTTCTACTCTTCTTGAGATCCTTTTCTTTTTGTCAAGTGATATTGCCCCGGGCAACCAACCAACCAACCAGTCAACCAACCAACCAACCAACCAACCAACCAGCCAGCCAACCAGCCAGCCAACCAGCCAACCAGCCAGCCAGCCAAACAACCAAACAACCAAACAACCGGCCAAATAAGCAACCCACCAGTCAAATAAGCAACCAACCAGTCAATGTGCTTGGGTTGCAAGGGATATGCGCCATTGGCACTTTTCGAAAGCTGAGCCAGGCAGGGTGCCAGTGGCTTCCCAGCGCCTGGGGCGCGTGCTCTGGTGTGTGCGAGCCGGGCACCAGGTCCAGGCCTGCAACCAAAAGCTTTGGCGGCCGAGGTGTTGTGTTGGGTGCCCAAAAGAGGGCCCCTGACTACCCAAAGGACTGCGTTTTGTTTTTTGGTTGGCGACTTGTTGAATTGGTTGGTGGCTGGGGTTGGTTGGTAGGTGGGGTGCCTTTGTTGTTGGATTGGCGGGTGGCTGGGTTGGCTGTTTCCGGTTTGTAGCTTGAATCCGCTGAAATCTCCAATGACATCCTTTGAATGACATATGGAACCTTGCCATGCGCAACCGGGTGCTGAATTTGCGTTGTTGTTTGGTTTCCCCTGCAATGGAAGAAGCTACAACGCGCTTCTTACTTTGCTTGGATGTTGTCGCTCAGCGGCGTCGGGTTGCCACCGAAAGAAGGGTGATCTCTTTCTCTCCCTCTCTCCCTCTATTCTCATAATATATTAATATATATATATTAGCATCTAGTTTATTATGCATACACGTGCATGTTTGACTGTGCGGTCACAAGGCTAAATTGAGAAAACCTTTGCCAGATGACCAGCGGTTTGGCCAGCGGAGACAGGCCAAGTAGTGACGGTTGGCCGGCCCGAGCTGATGGCTTCCCATTTCTTTCAATTTGTCCCTTGTCTGGCCAACAGTGGCTCTTTGAGCGGCTCGACCCAAAACACGTCGGGGGGTTACATGACTTTAGTTTTTCGGACATGCCACCTACCTTTGTCCCGTGCTCTCATCAAGTGCAAGGGGAAGATAACACACATCATGTACTGTAAGGACATATTATGACATACCTTTGCGACTCAAGTTTGACTCTGCCGCTGGCGCTATGATGATCTTGCTCTTGTGTGTGTGTGTGTGTCGCTTTGTTTGCGTGTTTGGCGTCTTCCTTTGATGGTCTCCGTCCTCCTTCTCATGATGATTGCATCCAATTGGGGTAATTGTTCCTTGGCAACATACACGCGTTTGTTGTTATCGTGAGTATTGATAGCCAAAGGAAGTTTCGAAGGGACTTCAGTGTTCCGAATTATGCTCGGACAACCCTCCGCACAACCCTCCGGACAATCCTCCGGACAACTTGCCGCACAGTTTTTTCTTGTCCGGCGCTTTGTTCCGCACTTCGTCCGGCACTTTGCCCTGCCCCAAGGCGGGGCTGTTATGCAGGACGCGTTCGTCAATATATAAATCTATTATATGCATAAATTATGTACTAGCAAAGCCTGACATGAATTACGCCAACCTTTGCTCCTGTCTCGTGGACCCGGAAGGAACATCACCTGTAGCAGCCAAGAGGAGTCAGACTGTGCGCAGGCGGGAGAATGCACCAAGGATGAGCAGGGTGTGGCAAGAGACTTTCGTGATGTGCGTTCTTTCGATGAGTCCATCCACTGCGTTTGTTCGGCGTGTCATGACGCTTTTGGTGACTTCCCAGGTGACTTATCCTCTTTGATTTTAGTGGGCAATGGTCGACTCTGGGGCAATGTGGTGCAATCACCGCCGCAGCTGTGGGAAATGCAAGTGGCAAACTTGGCATCCATATTCTGTAGGAAGAGACGGGTTTAGATTGGTCCTTGGGCCGCTGTGCTTTATTGTCCGTCTCATACGTACATCTACATTCCGTCTCCATGGAAGTTCTAACAAGGGGGAGTTGTGCCAGGAACGAGAGCAACCAGGAGTAGTGGTCTTCACAAAAGAATCTACTGGGGACTGGGGCCCCACCTTGAGCAGGGCAATGTGATTTGGTTTAGTTTGTTTAGTTGTCTACTGCACGTCCGAGCATGTGATGTGCTTTGTATGTGTGAAATGGCTGTAATTGCTGATCCTTGTTCGGTCGCTGCGTGGGCGCTCCCACAAACAACCACAAATAAAGCAGTATCTCAGTCAAAGCCAAACTCCACATGGAGCAGGGGTAAAATTGTTCAATCGTTCTAAGGGATGGTTCGACAATCTGGCACGGTGAAGGTATCTTGTTTTGGTGCCATTCCTTGCGGCAGGCCAGTGATTTGTTGTGACTCGCCTGCAAGTCGTTTGTTCTTAGACATGCTTTCCATGTTGAATGCTTGAAAGGTGTTCCTCTCCTTTTTGCCCTTTGAGTGTTCTTACATATGTCACTGAGGCTGCTGAGCCAACGGCACATGGGTATGTGTCAGAAATAGGGGCTGCGCAAATAGTGCTTGTCCTTTTCGTTTCCCTTGAAACCAGCCCCCAAAATGGTACCCCCCAAAAAAAGCAAACACGAAAGAAAAACAGACACGCACACACATAACCAAAGCATAAGATGCTTGGAGCAGTTTGCCGGGAGCCCGGCCATCACAGGTGCCCCGGCCAGCAGACCGGGAGGCCTGCAACACCCACGCCGCAGGCGCGTGGATTTGTATGCGAGCTCACCGATTCGGGGGTGAAACGGGTCACTATGAGTAAGGTCTTTTACTTGGGGATCCAACACGTCAGGTCTTGGAATTATTGTATGTTGTATTTGTTGCAGATTGTGTGATGTGAATTAGTTTAATTATATTGCCTGGACACTAATGTTGTTATGGTTTTTGCCATGCTTCACAATGTCTTCGCTGTGCGTGTTATTGCCATACTGTGTGTGTATGCGTCATGTTTCCGGTTGCATTGGGTGACTTCGATGTGTTTGTGTTTCGTTTGGTTGTGCCTTCCAAGCTGGATGTTTGTTCGCGTAGTTTGTTGTTTTGCAGCTGTTGGTGATCTTCGTGTGTTCCATCGAATCCCTCCGGGCCAACTGCACCACTTCTAGGCACCGTTTGTTCCTTACTTAGGCATGATTGTTCTTCCTGCGTAGCTTAGATGGCACAAAGAGGAATTCGCAGAGGCCAACGAGTTTGGTTGCCCTATGTTCCACTCATTAACTGCAGTGTACCTGAAAGTCCACATTGCATGTCAGGTGCAAAGGGCTGACTCTTAGGCATTTACATATGGAATGTGATTTCCATCGGACTGTTGCGGCTGGCTAGCCCATAGCTAAGTCTCACCTTTAACATGTGCAAGGTGTGATGCATATGTGTGCATTTTGTTTGAGGCCAAGCAAGTGTTATTGTGCTGTCCAGTAGTAGGTCATTGTTGCTTTGGCAGACATTGAAGACGTTCGATGTTTGGGCGTGCTGGAAAGCAAGCAGCGAATGGCAGGTTTCCCATATTAGTTCCTCTGAAGCTGAGATGTGCTTGGTCAATCTCGTTGCTTGCACCGTTTGTCACCAACGGACCGCGAGTGCGTTGGATGTGACTCACGGCTGGGCTTGCTGGAAGTAGATGGCAGAATACGCACATTTGTGTTTCAACACCCCTTTTCTTACCGACATGAGATGAATGGTGCCATCCACTTTCACCCTGAATCCCCGCATGAGCACACTGTCCAACTAAACGGGGCATCTAGCATAGTCCGGATGAATCCACAAGGTATTTTCACAAAGGGGTATTTTGCTGTGGGCCCCTTTCTCCTTTTGGAGTTGGTTCTAAAGGAAGCTCAAAACGGAAAGCCAGCATTTTTGGGGGTTCCCTAAAAAAGGACTCATACCTTGGGCAGGCCCATGAGGTCATTGAACATGCAGAGGACCAATGTTACGGAGGTCCTGACAAGACGGAGGCTTATTTCCTCCAACCTGTCCCCACAATGAGGGTACCCCTTTTGGGCTCTGAACGAAACTCACAAAGGAAAGCCGCAATTCCGGGGGGTCCCTTAAAACAGAACATGGACCCAAACGGTGTTTTCAGGTTCCAACGGCCAGGCTGCGCCTGGGACTTGGGCGTGTGGAGCCCATGCAGTGCCACCAGCTGCGGGGGGCTGGGCAGCCGCGTGCGGAGTGTGGGGTGCCGGTCGCAGCACGGGGATGCCGGGTGCCGGGGAGCCCAGAGTTGGCTGTTGGCTTGTGGGGGTATAGGTTGGCGGTTGCCTGTTCGCTTCCTGGGTTCTGGCTGGTTTGGTTTGAGTTTTCTTCTTAAAAGGGTGATGCCCAGGGCTGAGGGGCGGGCTCGCAAGCGCGGCCTTTGTGGGGACATTTGGGTAGTGCGTTGTTGAATTGGGTGGTCGCATGTCACAGTCCGGAAGTTCTCTCCAAATGTGTTTGAGTTGTTGAATATATATATGTCTCTATATATATACATACATGTGATATATTAAAACAAAAAAACAGAGTTAGTTGAAACACAAAAAATGACATAAAAATGGATGGCAGGGGCCATATTTTCTCCGAGGCTTTGGCGAGAAGCCCAGGGAGGTGGAGCCCTGCCTTTCGGAGACGACCTGCGTATGGCAGATCTCTGAGCGCCCTGTGCGAAAGTTGGGCCGCGGTGGCCGCGCTGGCCGCGGTGGGGTGTTTTGTTGGGTATTTTTCGGAAGCCTATGGAACAACTTTGAATCTTCTGCTGGGTATTTCCATTTGGGTTGAGATTTTCCATAGGGAAGAAGCCTTGTTGGGGTATTGTGTCTTCTGCCTTTGGAAAAAGACATCTGCTAGATGTGTGCCTTTTTTGGGACTCAGCCAGATCTGGGAACACAGAAATAGTGTTTTGATGTCGTTAAGGTGGCAAGATTAGGAAACTGGAACTTTTTCCCGTTGTTGAAAACGTTGCTCCTCAAACGTCCTGCAGTTGGTGCCGCTGACTTGATTGCTTGTTGGTGACTGTACTCGGGAGTGCTTCTCGTGTTCCTTGCCTAGAGCTCAGAATACATCATCTCTTTCTGTTTTTGGGGGCATGTAGTTTTATCGCAGCATGTTTCAACGCCACGGCCAATGCGCCGTTTGGCTCAAGCTTTTCGTTCCGGCAGTTCCACCTGCAATTACGTCGGCGCCGCTACACGGCGACCTGGAGCTCCGCTGCAAAAGGTGCAGCGGCCCTCCGTTGGTCGGTGTCGTTGGTGCTGGTGGTTGGTCAGGACTTGGGGTTGGGAACGGTGCGCATTTGGTTTGCTTTGCTCGCTCGCTGCGCTGCTCTGTTTGCCTGCTTGGTTTGCTGCTTTGTGCTTGCTTTCGGTTGTCTCTGCCCTTGCTGGGCTTCTTCACCTTGTTACAACTGGCACCCTGTTTTGGTTCGTGTTTGGCCAGCCGAGGGCACCGCTTTGCCCTTGGGACTGGGGGACTTAAACAATCTCTTCTTGTTGGTGGGATTGGGCCTGTTTATTCTCTCCCGAAACTCTGTTTCAAACCCTTTCGCAGGTTATCAGCCGTAGGATTCGTCCTCGGTTGGCACCGCGAACCCCATTTAATAACAACCCTGCAGGCGCCGTTTTCCATAGGCTACTGTAGGACTCATGGCGGGAATCACCGAGGATGGACCTCATGTGGTGACCGATGAGTGGGTTCTCGGCCAGGCCGGAATCTTGGACGTTGTGAATGACGACCAAGTGCCCGGACAGCCGATGTTTTCCGGTCCTGACTTTTTGTCGGACCACACTTTTTCCGAAGCAATGCCTTCAGGAAGGTCCAGTGCTACTCGCACTGATGACCTATCGTCTAATGCCTCAAGAGCTAATCGCTCTCAGGGTCATGGGGCTAATCGTCCTGACCATGATGATTCCGTCTCAGGACGTGATGATGACGAGCCCGGTATTGCACCTGGAGCTCAATCCTCATCTTTCCCGGAGCTGATGAATATTGGTCAGTCCGAGTTTCGTGACTCTCGAAGTAGCAGTAGACCTGTGCCAACCAGTAGTATAGTTTTTCAAGCGCTCGGTAATCCCGAACCTGGTACATCCAGTGGAGTTGCATTTGACGTTCATCTGCCGACCGAATCCGGTGGGCTCGATTGGAGAGCCTCATGGCCCAACGATGGAAACATTTTTGGTATGGATTTTGCCGCATGGATGCCAGGGCCACCCGCCCCGTCATCTTTCCCGCAATTCCAAAGCCCAAAACGGGCTGCTGGAAGCGACGAATTCATGCTACCTTTGTCGATTGAGAATCTCAATCCTGACATGGCCAGCCGTAACGTCAGGCCAAGGCCGTCGGTAAACCCGACCATGAGGAACATGTCCCCTCCCCCAGGACTTTCAGGATTTGAGAGCCCTAGGGAGCGTAATATCGTAGATAGATTGGATTTGCATCCCAGTCCAACCCCAAGCAAACGATCAAGGTCAAATTCGACTGGATCGCATAGGGCAAGGGGGATGGGTCGGGAAACTGCCCATAGGGGTAACACCAATGCGCGGGACTCAGGACGCGGTCGATCGGGTGACCCAGCGTCGATCATTGGTAGAGATCCGTTAAACGCGGACACGTTGATTAACGTGCTTGATGGGATCGAAGCATTCCAGGAGGAATTCAATAGGTCGAGTGTCCCGAATGTACAGCCTGTTCGCCCTACGCCCAATGCGGCTTCCTTTCTCGCCATTGACAACACAGACGGAGCTGATGTTCCGATTGAGTCTGAATCCATGATGGCATCAAGTTCCAATCACAACAACACCGTCAGCAGCGCTACCGATGTTGAATCAATGTCTGAGTCTAGAGCGTCCAATGCGACTGATTTGCATGACGTTGTCATTGCTGATATGAAGCCTGAAGTTCCTATGCGGACTGATAGGCCGGTAGTTCCCAAATTGTTTGTGACAAAGGGTCTAGGCATGCCACAGCCATCAGCTGTTCGTGATGCCAGAAGATCTGCACCGTATCAGAGTCAGTCTCCGAATCGGAGCGAATTCCCACGGCCATCAACGGCGGTACAAGATGATTTCAGGACACCTCCGAGATCTAATCCGATCATGGTTGATTTGTCCACTCCTCGAGATCGCGGATCAGGATTTGGTCCTGCGAGTGAGGAGCAACCCAACGAGGTTGCTGATCTTGTAACAGCCCTTGAAAGAGCCCAGTCCTTCCGGCGAGGATTCGATGGCGAGGATTCGTTTTTTTCAGCGCTTATTCGAGTTGACGAGGATTCGTCCAAATATCGCTTGGCGAGGATTCGGGTTGACGTGGATCAGTGTCAACCGACGGGTGTCAGCTGCGCATGTTTGTAGTATATTCGTTGAATTGTCGCATGGCTTGTCCTGCCACTTCCATATCGGGCACATCTTGTGTTAGCACAGTTGATTAGGATGCCTCGGGCTCCTCCAACAGAACATTTTGTTGCATGGTAATTCTTGCCATTTCCATATCGGGCACATCCTGTGTTGGCACAATATAGTAGTATGCTTCGGGCTCCTCTAATAGCATAAGCAAAAAAAGTAGGAAGCCGCAGGCTCCTAAGAACGCGTGCTCGCAAGGCCCATAAGGTATTTGTTTTGGAGTCCCAGGAGATTTGCTGGCCATGAGTCGTCAAGCTGGCTTTCGGTTTAAGGTGTAGCTGTGTCCCCCCACTTAGGGTTTTCCATATAGGGACATGTCAGACCAGCACAACGTCTATGTTCTCCTGTGCGAGCGCGTCGCCCCAGAGGCTTTGGCTCTTGCCATCCAGGGCACCGACCCACTCTTTCCGGTTGGCAAGCCCACTCAGGAAGGCGTGGAGATCCACAAGAGTTTGCTGCAGGGCTTGCTCAGCGTCCAGCGGCGTTGGTATCCAAAGGAGTTGGAGCAGCCCCTTCAAAAGTTCAACCACCTCCACCAGAAGAAGCTTTTCCAAGACAAGGGCCTTCGTGGCCTTAAAGCCCAAGTCCAAAGTCTGCTGGACATGATCAGCTTCGTAAACACGAAGCGCCGTAACGTTAGCACGCAAAAGCGCCAGCTGCCAGGGATCCAGGAGATTTTGGAGACTGCCTCTGGAAGCCCATACCGAGCGCTGCCTTCTACCGAGGAACTCCCAGACAAGGCAGCAAAGCTGCCCCGGAAGTATGAGAAAGAACCCACCGAGGAGAGCTTGCAGGATTTCTGGCAGGATCTGGCAGAAAGGGAGTCGGTGCACTCGGTGGTGGATTTGTTGACTCAGACCAGTGAGCAGCCGGGGTCTTGTGATGACAAGGCGTTGGGCGACAAAGTCATCTACACAGACCACTGCTCGGGCCTGCTGGTGAGATTGCAGGCGAACTCAGTGGAATCGGCTGAAATGTTCCAGAAACCTGGATCTCCGTGGCTCTGGGGCAGGTTTGGAGATGGGGCAGAGTACCCCTCAGAGGTACCGAAGCAGATCGACAGCCCAAAAAAGCGCCCTGCCGCCGCAGCGACAAAGCCGGCAGCGATGAAAAAGCCGGCCGGAATGAAAAAGCCGGCTGTTGCCGAGGACGCATGCTCGGTTTACATCACTCAGGCGACAGACCAGTCGTACTTGCAGTTCAAGGACCCCGCCACTGGCACAAAGCGTCTCCTGTGCGGAATCAGCAAGGCGCGGCGGGCAAACCACCAGGACCTCATAGCCGTCGTGCGTGCTGAGCTCATGAAGCTGGACTTGCCTAGCATGTCCTTCGAGGAGGTCAAGGACAAAAGCCTGACCATTCGAGAGCTCGCGGTGAACCGCGGGCATGCCCATAGTCCTCAGGACAGACTGAAAAAAACATATGTCCGAACCCAAATTGTGTCTGTTACTCGCTACGACTCGATCGCGCTCTCTGCCAACGCTAGGACGTGGACTAGAGTGACCCGCTCGAGAGCGACTCGAGACAGGAGACCCCCGGTTCGTGTCGAGGGGGTGTCAGGCCAGTGCTATGCCGTGTCTGTTGTCCACATAGGCCTTGATTTTCGTTTTCTTGAGTCAAAACATGTCTACTTCAGGAAGCCTTTGGCTCCTACATGTGTCTGCTTGCAAATCTTGATTGTGTTTGAATTCTTTGCAGGGTAGACCTTTGGACACTTTGAAGTCCAGGAAGCCTTGGGCTCCTACATGCATCTGCTTGCACATCTTCATTGTGTTTGATTTCTTTGCAGGGTAGATCTTTGGACACTTTGAAGTCCAGGAAGCCTTGGGCTTGTACATGCATCTGCTTGCACATCTTCATTGTGTTTGAATTCTTTGCAGGGTAGATCTTTGGACACTTTGAAGTTCAGGAAGCCTTGGGCTCCTAGCATGACCACGTCAACAAGTATTATCAACGTGAATCAAGCTTTGGTGTCGTAGTGCGGTCAGCTCGAGCTAGGTGTAAGCTAAGGGCTATTAGTAGCCATGGGTAATGCACCGTCGAGCTCCCGATCGAGCGCGACCAATGAGGGCGTGGAGGTTGCGCTGCGCATACTCGAGGCAGCCCGGCGGGCAGGGCAGCTGAGTCCGCAGCAGCCGCAGCCGGCGCAGCAGCCGCAGACCCCGCAGCCTGTGCCGCTGCCGATGCAGCAGCCTGTGCCGCAGCCAGTGCCGCAGCCTCCGCCTCAGCCGATGCCGCAGCCTCCGCCTCAGCCGATGCCGCAGGCGGCATACGTGATGCCCCCGCCACCGATGTTTCCCTCCTCGTGGCGACCTACCGCCATGCGTATGTGGCCGACAGGGCCCACTTGGACCAGGGTTTGCTTATGGTGTGGCCAAGAGAGCTACGTCCGACAGGGCTGCTGTTTGAACCCGATGTGCGCTCCTTGGATTGCATACTTTTAGTTGACGCGACCCCCCTAATTGTTTACTCACCACAAACCAAATGTTTGTTCACTTGGCCGTATTGGTGTGGCTGACAAAGGAAGCGACCCGCTCCTGTCTTTTCTTCTGTGACATGTGTTAATTCGTTTTGGTCGGAAACATTTTTCTTAGCTTGGGTGAAAACATATTTGGTTCTGGGTCTGTTTGCAAGCACGATCGTTTACAAAGGATGCCATTGGCTCCTATCATGCAACCGGCTTTTGCTTTGCTGTCTAAGGAGCTGAGCATTTACGCTCAGCCAGCCGCGGACATTGGTGTCCGCTTGCAAAGCTGGGGCAAGCAAAGCTGGGGCAGGCAGCGGGGCACCAAAGGGCAAAAGCGCTCCATATGGTGGCAAGACCGGCAGCAAAGCTGGAAGCGAACGCGCGCCGACGAGCCGCAGGAGCTCCCGATCGAGCCCGAGGAGCCCGATGAGCCCGATGAGCCCGATGAGCCCGATGATGCGGTTGTGCAGCCAGCCCCTGCGCCAGCAGTGGTGCCTAAGGCGCCGACAGCGCCGCTCGCGCCACCTGTGCCTAAGGGCACGGCAATGCCTAAAGTGCCATCCGCTTCTGTGGATGGGCCCGGGGCGATACCTATGCAGGCAGCCGATGATGGGGCGGCGCCTAAGATGCCGGCAATGCCGGCAATGCCTGAGGCATCTCCAGCAGCTCCTGCAGATGGGGCGGCTCCGGGGATTGAAGAGAGCAGTGACCAGGATCCTATGTTAGTTTCACATTATTGGATCAGTCCGGCTTTCATACGTGCATTCGAGATATTAGAAGATTTGCAAGAATGGATGTAATTGTCTGCCATCATTCTTGGCTTTGAAATTTGTTGTTTCCCTGGCAGGAGTCGCATGCTGGTCGATGAGGCCAACTACGCTCCTTCCATTTTGAGCCAAAATGGTTGCGGACTTAAGGCACTGGTAAGGGTGTCTATGTGGCACGCATGCAATGGAGATAAAAAGGTTCTGGGGGAGGGGTTGACATGTCATTGAAAACATTGATTACAATATGAGTGTTTCATGGCACACGATATGTTCACATGTCATGATGTTGTTTCAAAGGAGCTACTAGCTCCTGCAATATCATGTTGGACTTGCATACAAACAATATATTCGTTATACTTGGCCCCCAAAAAAGGAGCTGCCAGCTCCTGCAAAAGAGAGAGGGAGGGGTAGACAAAAAAAAAAGGAAGGCTGTATTGCCAACGAGACATGGCTTGATACATTAAGATACAACACTATTAGACACTTTGGTTCAGGAGACTTATGGCTCCTCTCATGTTTTATTGATGGAGGCAGTTGAAAATAAGTAAGAGAGTTTTCATGAAACCCAACACTTTGGACTTCAAAGGGACATTTCAATCACAAATGGATGTTGATGGGATATAAACATATTATATATGACTCACAAAAGATCGACTGGAATACGGATATTGTTCAATGGATGTAGTGCATACAAAAAAAAGTAATATCTCATGGTTCCAACATTGTGTTAGGCAAGATTGGGGTAAACCGATGCCAGGAGACTTCCTGCACAGCAAGGAGATCGCGGGAGAGGAAAAGAAAGCCTATTTGGCTGCCACAGAAAGAGAGTGGGAGGGAACAATTCGTTTTCGATATCGGAAGTATTGTTCGGGATGACACAACCAAACATTGTTATGGCATGAATGTTGTTTTGAGTTGAATCAAAAGGAGCATTATGCTCCTATAATCCTTGATTGATGGCGATTATCAACATCAAGAACAGTTTGCTCCTGGGATACTTGATGGGTGTGATATCAACAGAAGGAGCAGTTTGCTCCTGGGATACTTGATGGGTGTGATTTCAACAGAAGGAGCAGTTTGCTCCTGGGATACTTGATGGGTGTGATTATCAACAGAAGGAGCAGTTTGCTCCTGGGATACTTGATGGGTGTGATTATCAACAGAAGGAGCAGTTTGCTCCTGGGATACTTGATGGGTGTGATTATCAACAGAAGGAGCAGTTTGCTCCTGGGATACTTGATGGGTGTGATTATCAACAGAAGGAGCAGTTTGCTCCTGGGATACTTGATGGGTGTGATCATTAACAGAAGGAGCAGTTTGCTCCTGGGATACTTGATGGGTGTGATCATCAACAAATATTAATTACTAGGTCAAATAATAAAAGGATCAAGTTGCTCCTGTGTTGGTAGGGAACTTCACCAAACAAAATAGTATGGGTATCAACTAGGAGAATGCTTGTTAAATTGATGTTAAATTTTAACATCCATTTAACATCATTTAACATCCAATTAGCTTTAAAAGTAAATGACAATTGATGTTAAATGTTGTTAAATGGATGTTAAAATTTAACATCAATTTAACATCCCTGGGAACCCTTGTGTGCTGGTGTGACAGTTGATTGTCTGTGGGTTGTGGGTTGAATCGTGTAGGAGTTGTGAGTCATATCATCTCCTTTGCTTCCAATATGGAATGGCCTTGTCTAAATGAAACACTTGGTTCATGAAAATTTCCTTATACCGAAGCTTGTTTGTGCTCAGGTTCAATCTTGAACAGGCGCTTGTATTTGTAGTAAGTTTTCTTTTGTAGAGCAATGTCTCCCAAAAAGAATGTGATCAAAGATGATGAGACCAAGACGGTCATGCGGAGGCGCTCTACTAAGGGCAGGGCTGATGAAGATGCGGTGGATGATACTCAAACAAGAAAGATGCAATCCAACATGAAGACTCAGTTGAACAATGCTCAAAAACGTCTTGATGCTCATCAAAGTGGCGAGTATGTCCTCCCGCAAGCCCAAGTGGAGGAGCTGCAGAACAAAACTGACTTCCTGAAGGCCTACAATAGCCTGTCCCGGAAGAGTGAGATGAAGGCCAAATTGCTTCAAGAATGGTCTCAGGATAAGTCATGCAAACAGTGGGCATTGTCGCGTACTAGATCCCATACCTCCTCAATTAAGTCGACATCCAGTGCGCAGATGGGATACGGTACCAAGTTGCTTGGATGCACATTGGTTCCCCCATAAGGTTTCTGACTGTCCACCTGGTTTACTTCCTATGGCCTCCAAATATCGGTTTGGATGTATCATACTCTGGACTAAAAAACAGAGTATGCAACACTCTTGCACATGCCATTTATTGTTCATTCTCTGCTACAAATTAGTAAGTGATTCATGGTATGTAGGAGCATTACATGCTCCTGAAACAACAATCATGCTCCTACCGTTCAACCATCAGTGACATGCGCAAACCCTCCCATGTTAGACTGATGTTGAACAAATCTATGTCGATGAACATTTTGGACAGCTTGCCGCCCAAACAAGTATCGCTGAATTCCATTGAGGTGTGAAATGGTTGGTTTCACACGAGCTGTTATTGACCTATCATGTTATCAGGAGCAATTGCTGCTCCTTTGGAACCTCTGTGTTATGACATGATCTCAGGAGCAATTGCTACCCCTTTGGAAACTTATGTGTTGTGACATGACATGATCTCAGGAGCAATTGTTGCTCCTTTGGAAACTTATGTGTTGTGACATGATCTCAGGAGCAATTGTTGCTCCTTTGTAAACTTATGTGTTGTGACATGATCTCAGGAGCAATTGTTGCTCCTTTGGAAACATATGTGTTATGACATTATCTCTCCACAATGCTACACAAACTATGCCATCATGTTGATGGGGTGCTATGTAGCCAAGCCTAACTAGTGTACCAAAGGGAAACTAAACAGCGGAGCACATTGGAATTATTACCACCCCAGCTTAGCACCATAGACATCTGAGGTTTGAGGTTGCGGCCTTGTTGAAGCTCAACAATTTGGAGAACCAGGAACAGAAGGAGTTGTTGGAGGCGACGCTAAAAGAGCTTACTAGCGATGACCTGTGGGATGAAAACAACGCCATTGAGAGAACCAACAAGAAGATGAAGCTCAAAAGGTACCACTTTGACAAGTACCTGGGGACCCTGGTGGATAAAGCCGAAGAAGACATGGACACGTTGCAGGGGGAGCAGGACATGACCAAGTGGACCAAAAAACATGGAGTTCCCCTATTGGACATGGATAGCGGTCCAAGCGCCTCCATTCAGCTCGCGGCTGTCAAAGTTGAGCACATGTGGGTGGTTCCTGCTGAGGACCTCAAGAATAACTTGGCCAACTCCCAGAAGCAAGTCAGGATCCTGGTCTCCACGTTCAAGCGCCTGAGGGGGCTCTTCGGCTCCGCTTCCGACGGATATGAAGAAGAAAAGGCTTTGTGCTTGGCTGAGCTCGCTCTCTTGGAAAAGGTGGAGGCCGATTTGATCCAGTGCGGCTTTGCGAACCCCCGTACCATGGATGAGACGAGCGGCAAGGACTTTGTTGAGCAGGGAACTTCTCTGCTGAAGACCGCTACTGACCAAATTGCCAAAGTAGAAATTAGCAAGCGCAAGTTGGCAGTTTCTGCTTCTAAGCTGACCAACAAATGACGGGGTCCAGGGTCAAGTGTCCACTTTGAAATGAATGGGTCCAACCAATCAGTGCTTCGACTGAGAACTGCTTTTTCTAGCGGCTGGTTTCCAGAGGCTGATAACCTGTAGTTCGGTCCTGGACATCTTCTTGTGCATGCAGCTTCGAGGCAGGTATAATGGCACAGGAGCCGCAGTGGCGATTCGACACAAAAAGAAGGACCCGCGGCATCTCCTAGGATGCGTTGTGCTGAGTGTCCATCAAGCAGGCTGACTTCTAGTCATGTTTGCTTTGTTTGGCAGGAGCTTTCTGTTCAAGCTCCTTAGGTAACGTGTTTCTCTCTAATGCGCCTCGTAGCTGCTCCGACAGCGCCTGTGTGTGTGTGCAACTTGATATGTCAATACAACGTATCAAGCTAGGATCCTGCTTTGTAGCCCGCTGTGAGCACTGTCGTCATGGTTCGGGGAGACGCAGAAGACGTGCCTCGATGGAAAAAGCGGAAAACGAGAGAAGAGTCGACAGAGCCATCCGCTCCTGCGAGGCCAGAAGCCAGAGGAGCGCCCGCGGCATCACCGCAGCCGTTTCGATGTAAACTGAGAGAATTCTTTCTTGCCAACAAACTGTCAGCCAAAGACACCTTCGAGCTAGCCAGCACGTGCCGTCAAGAAGTCATCAGCAGCGCTGCAGACTTGGCAAATGTGGGCGCGCGTGGTCGAGCACCGCAGAACTACGCGAGAGATCTGATGCGACGCTTTCTGGCAGGCTGTAAGATGCCAGATGTTTTTTCCTGGCCTTTGCCAGTTTGGAACCCGGACGCGAAGAAGGAAGAGCCTGTAGAACATGAATTTCTTCTGCCTCACGAGCTCCTCCACTCAATTGTGCAAAAGGAAGTACTCAATGTTTTTCAGCTGACAGATCCTGGACACAGCCAAATTCGAAAGCTTTTGCAGAAGGAGTGCCAGCATTTGTCCATCCCTGAATCAAATACTTTGGCTATTGGCCTTCATGGAGATGGAGTTCCTTACACGAAAAAAGACTCCATTGAGATTATATCCTGGAATTTTTTGTCTCACCCGAGCGGCGACCGCATTCCAATAACTGCCATTTCGAAGAAATATGTCGGGCCGAATACATGGCATGCTGTGATGAAAGTCATTGCTTGGTCTTTCCGCATGCTATCTCTGGGAGTTGTCTTTTCTCGAGATCCTGATGGCGACGAATGGGATTGCCGCAGGCACTTGGCCGCTGGGTCGACCCTTGCATGCAGGGCTTTATTGCTACAAGTCCGAGGAGACTGGCCATTTCTCCGTGCACTGTTTTCGTTTCCAGCTTGGAACAGCCCTCGCATTTGCTGGAAATGCGCAGCAGCCCTCGAGGGCCCGTGCGCTTACACGTCCACAAGCTTGGCTGCCCCCTGGCGCCAAGAGAGACTGTCAGACTTCGACTTTCTGCAGTCACTTCGGGATCAGCAGATTCAGGTAAGTCCGCTTCTTCAGCTGCCAGGCTTTCGCCTGAGCTATGTGGTTTTAGACTGGCTGCACATAGTGGATTTAGGCGTTGGTGCGGACGTGATGGGCTGCTTTTTCTGGACACTCATCAGGAATAATAACTACCTGGACGGGCCTAACAAAGATGTTAGGACAGCAGCTTTATGGCGGCTGCTGAAGGACTGGTATTCTGAAACAAAGCCTGCCTCGAGACTAGACAATCTGACGGAAGAGATGATAAAGCGCTCAGGCACGAACAAAAAGCCGAAGCTTCGAGCCAAGGGTGCAGAGTGCAGATACATCATCAAATTCGCTGTCGACCTTTCCAAAAGCTTGCACCAGGCAGACCCATCTAGCGCAGAAATGTCAGCCATAGCTGAGCTGTTCAATGAGCTTTGGACATTGCAGCTGTGGGTGTCCGGATCGAAAGGCAAGTATAATTCCGAGATTGCGGCTGCACACTGTCGTCGGTTCTGCCTCATGTACGAGGCCCTAAGGGCCTCTGGCAAAGGCGACAACCTTTGGCAGTTTAAGCCTAAGCTGCATCTGTTGCAGGAACTTGTGGAATATCAGTCACATGACTACGGCTCCCCGCGCTTGTACTGGACTTACAGAGACGAGTCCTGGTGCGGTTTCATGGCAAAAGCCAACAAAAGAAGAGGAGGCTGCTCCGTAAGTTCCACAATAGCATTCAGATTTTTGCAGCGTTACCGAGCCATGCAAGACTGAAGTTTGCTCCGCGCTGAAAAAAAAGAAGCGCTTGCAGTGCGAGGTCGCAGGCTGCTGCAGCACAGTACATGTCAGTACTGGCTGCCTTCTTCTTCCAACGAGGGTTGTAGGATGCTCTGAGCTCCTTCCTCAAGAGTGTTACTCAAATTATCTGGTTTGTTGCGCTGTTCATTCGAGCGTTTCCCGTCCTTGAGCAAGTCCAAGTAAAGCTAGAGCAAGATCCTGCTCTGCTTTCAGTTTGACCCACCGACTTCTTTGCTAATCTTGATTGTGACTGAGTTCTTAGCACGGTCGTTCTGTTGACACACTAAAAAAAAGTCCAGGAAGCTTAAGCTCCTTTTTTTTCTTGCAACTTGTCCCGTGGAAGCCTGGTGCATATCCCTTCCCGCAAGTCCAAGGAAGCTTAAGCTCCTGTTTTTTGTTTGCAGTTTGACCCGCCGAATCAGTGTCAACCCAACAAGGGCTCACCGAAGCCCTGTCACGTGACGAGGATTCGTCGAATCAGTGTCAACTTGGATCCTTGCCATCTTGGCGTGGATTCGACGAATCAGTGCTGAAACCGGCGCTTATTCGAAGGTTTCAGCGCTTGCTCGAGTGGATCAGCGCTGATCCGACACAAAAACCCTACTTTTCCTTGTCAAACCAGCGCTGATTCGCGAATCAGTGCTGAAACCAGCGCTTAAAGAAGGACTGGGAGGGAGAGTGGACTCTTCGGTAAGTGCGATCATTCATCGCCTGGTTGCTAAGGTCGAAGACCTTGGGCGTAGGAATGATAGAAGTGATCAATGCATCAAGCAGCTTTCCACTGAGGTTAACTCGTGGAGGGCCAAATACGACCAATGCGTCCATGTGAATAGCACGTGTACGCAGGCTGCGAACGCGGCCATGCAGCTGTCACAAGGGACTAAGGACATCGTGACCGAGCTTGGCCAACGCGTCAAGATCGTTTCCAATCGCATGATAAGCATAGGCGATGCCCTAAATGAGCGAGCCAGCTATGATGATGTTGCTCGCTCCATCACCCAGGTTCAAACTGTTTTTGAATCTCTTTCTGATCGAGTAACCGGGCTTATAGCTCGTGTTGATATGATCGAGAGATCTCTAGTGGAGAGCCAATCCAACCATCCTGCGATTGGTGGAGTAAACCTCAAAATCGAGGACCTGTCCACTAGGGTATGTCAGATTGATAGGATGATGCAAGATGTCGAACAATGCTGGACCAATAATAGGGACGGCATAAAGTGGGTTAAAGACCAACTTTATGAGACACAAGCCAACCTTGAGATAAAGTCAAGGGACTGCAAATCCTACACGGACAAGCAAAATACTCATAACATGGCCGTTTCGACTACGCTCAACAGTAAGCTCGAGCAAATGCTCGAGGTGCTGGGTAATACGGCCCAGAGAATTAACTCCCTCGAGTCAAGGCACTCGAACCAGGCATCAAGTAGTGGATTGAACGATCGCACAGGAGGAAGGCGTGCCGCGTCCCGTACTCCGGATAAGCGGCCACCTCCACCTGGCCCTCCTGATGATGATCCTCCACCACCTCCTCCTCCAGATCGGCAAAGCCCAGGAGGAGGGGGGAAGAAGAGTGCTGCCGGTGGGAACCCTGGCGACCCTGGTAAACCCAGGTGTAAATACGTAGGTGATGGAAATAATCACCTCATGGCTGAGTTTCACTGCAAAGGATGCAGAGGTGATATTTGTGAGTATTGTTTCTCGTTCAAAGAGAACTTGTGTGAAGAATGTTCCCGGAACGGACCCCGATGCGGTGTCTGTAGGGAGAGCTCGTTCCTGACCAGGGGAATTGAGTGTCAGTTTTGTAGGACCTACTACTGCACCAGACATTCCGCTGGGCAGGATGACTACAGGAGATTTGGATTTGTCCAGGGTCCCTGTTGCCTTGCGTGCCTTAGGGACGAAACTAGGAGAAGAAGGAATCCCGATGGTAACCGTGTCAGGAATAGATCTCCTGGAGGCGCACCTGAGACGAACCCGACGCGGTCGTACTCGCCGCCTCTGCGGCCACCCGTTGACAGATTCCGTGACACTCCCACTGGGGGTCAACCCAACGCGGCTGACCTTCAGAGCCCTCCGAAGGCTACGCAACCCGTGCCCCTGGATAAACGTGAAACCGGATATTATCCAGGATTTGATCCCAACGGTACAAGGCCGAAGGATCCTTCAGGCCTTGAGCCGCCGACCATGCGTGGCCCCGATCCTCCTGACAAGAACTGTCGGATGTGTGATCGGGATATTCCTGACCCCAGCAAAATTGGGGAATGTAAGATATGCATGAAAGGGGCATGTGAGATTTGCATTCCAAAGGCTACTCGCCTTTGCCCTGTATGTGCACTGTCAATCAGTAGTTCTCAGGTTCCACAGCATCTTTTCGGAACTGGTGGCGGTGGATACAGTAGCCACCATGATCCGAACTGTACAGCTGCGACTAAGTGCATTCCCATAGACCTCCCGCCAGAGCCCGACGCGGCTGGGCTGAGGGTATGGATAGCCAATATGAAGGAAGCTGTTAGCAATGCCTACAGCTATGATGGACTTTACGTCATCAATTGGCTAACTGAAGTCGAGAAGGCAAAGACCTTTGATGAACTGGATGGGGAATGTAAATACCACATCCTTGAAGCCAGGTTCAATGCAGCCATTCGGAAGTGCATCAAGACTGTTGCAATTATCGATAAGATTAATCGTCTCACCGAAGCCGCTCAACGCTCCAACAATCGCATCAAGAGTAGGCAGATCCTGTGGCTCTTATACGACCACTTAAGGACTGCAAATATCGGAGAGCAATCATTCAGGATAATTGAGCTCTCAAACTTGCGATGCAGTGTTTCATCTTTCTATACTGAAGAGGAGCGACTTGAAAGGTTCATCGCGAAGTGGGATCACATCCTTGCGGGTCTCGATGAACCGCTGACCGAGCAGGTAAAGCGGTCGCTATTCAGTGAGAAGGTTAGACACCTCAACTGTTTGGCTCATGATATCAGGGAATGGGATAGGAACATATCCAACCCTGATGTTTGTAGCTATGAATGGCTTCGTGCTCGTTGTAAGAACGAAATTGACCGCTGGAGGGTTCGTAAGAATCAGGTCAATATGCACAAAGACTTTTACGAACGATCTCAGTCCAGGGACAGAGCCCAGAAACCTGGTGCTCCTGGTCCTCCCGTCAGGAGACGATCTCCGTTTGGAGATTCCTATAGGCCTAATCGGCCCCCTAGTGATCCAAGGAAGAGGACCGGTAATACCCCAAGTCCTCATCGAAGGGACAAGTACTCTCCCAGGAATCGGGAGCAGGATAAGCGGCGTACGCCTAGCCCTAGGGGCGAAACCCCAAGGAGGCCAAGATCTACGTCGCCCGGTGCTCCTGCGATTGATGCGTGCAGGGACTTCGCGCGTGGATACTGTTCGCGCGGACAAGAGTGCAAATTCGCACACACAAGAACTGGGAGTTCCGATGCGAAACGCAAGGAGCGTCCTCCCCTGATTCCAGGGTATTGCGCCCAATGGGTTTCCTATGGAAAGTGCATGAGGGATAAGTGTGATTACAAGCATGCAAAGCCACCTGAGCATTTGCTGAAAGAAGCGAAGCAACACACTGCGGCCCCAGCGACCGAGTCTGCCGATGCGCAACCCGAGTCTGCTGAACCTACTGCCACTGCTGACGACAGGACATATAGTCCTGCCCCTGATTTGTCAGCGGGTTTTTGAGAGGGGCGGGCCGTCACCCTCAGGCTATTGGGCTTGTTGCCTGCCCTGCTCATCCCATAGCCAAGGCATATGAAGAGTATAGAGCTCGGTTTCAACGCCCTGAAGGGACAATGGAGTGGTCAGTGACCACTATTGGCGCTCGTACACTGCAAGGTACGTGTCCGGGCGGCCCGAATATCAGAGCTGTAATTCGCAGACGAACGATTCGTCTCTCGGACAACGCTCTGATTGATGATGTCGATTTGAGTGTACCAACTCGTAAATCCGTTTTATTCAGACGGATTCCTGGGCCAATTGACATTAGGACGGATTTGTATTACCTGCCCGGTAAGTGCGGCCAGTATAACTCTGAGCTCGCGAAGGCGGTGAGGATTAAGCTCACTGCTCGCAGGCTGAGTTTCAATGACAATGCTGAAATTCAGCAAGTTGAGAATATAAGGACACGTGACGAGCCTAGGCCGATCATGAATCGGCGGTCGCATTCTCACCCCATCCACCCGGATAGGTTGCGTCAACCTCCCGAGGTGATTGCGATGTCCGAGGAAAATGCTAGAATCCTAGCTGCCACTACTAGACAGATTGTACAGTTGCAATTAGGTGAGTATGTGCCTGATAATAGGTGGGCTCGTCGCCCTCGAATGATCAGGGAAAATGTTCCTGATCAGATGCCTGCTATGCCTGGCCCACAAGTCGAAATCCGGTGGCTTGCTGACACTGGGTGTCCTTTCGACTTGGTTGGGATGCACGACATTCCCTGCGCAGGATCATCGCCACATCAAGAATGGGCGAATCCAACACTCCTTGCAAACCGCAAATGGTGTTGCTGGGACTCAAGGTAGAGTTGATGCAACTGTTGAGTCACTTGACGAGGATATTGAAGCCTTCGTCATGGATAATACACCCTCGATTGTATCGATAGGACGTAGGTGCGTGGATTTTGGATACAGTTTCCGGTGGGATGCTTTTGAGACGCCTGTTCTCATCTGCCCATCCGGGAGAACTGTTAGGCTCGACGTTATAAACAACGTCCCATACCTGCCTAAAGGGCCGGTTATGTTTGGAGCCCCGAACTTAGATGCATGTCCTGCGATACCGGCAATGCCCGGTCCAGTAATTGCCATGAACGATTCACTGTACCCTGCAGCTCCCTCGGAGGCCGACGCGCCTGACGAGGGGGGTGAAGTTGTTGAAATCAAACACCCTGAGGGCTACAGGACCGAAGCCCAGTTACGTGCTGAAGCTAAAACGCTTCAACACATGATGTCGCATTTGCCAAAAAATCCTTTTTGCCCACATTGCCAACGCGCAAAGATGGAGAACGTGCGTTTGCACCGCCGGGGCGGTGCCGACGCGCATGAATGCACGAAATTCGGTGATATTGTCACTGTTGACACGATGGTGTTACACGGTTTAAAGGACCGTGGCGTGAATGGTGAAACGGACGCAGTCGTGTTTTACGATCTTGCGACCAAGTACATAGATGTACTCCCTGTTTTTAGTCGTTCTGTACCTAATACGGTAGAAGCTTTTCACAAGTTTATGGGTCCCGAACCCAAGATTTGTCTGTTATACTCGGACCAAGCCAGAGAGTTTCTTGCGGCTACTCGCCGAATGGCTTGGGTGCATCACATGTCCACACCCGGAATGCCAAAGACGAATGGCATCATTGAAAACAAAGTGAAGCTAGTTCTGCATGGAGCAAGAGTACTCCTCAGACAAGCCGGCTTATCGCCCAAATGGTGGCCATTTGCCGTTCGCGCATTTTGCGCGGCCAGAAATCTCGAAAATCGAGGTGAAGGAACCGCATGGGGAAAGAGAAACGATGACAGGGATTTTCCCGGTCAACTCATCCCATTCGGATGTCTTGTTGATTTCAAGCCAATCGCGCCAAAACCGCGTAGGCTCGAAAAGGGGGGGCTCAAAAACGCCTCCGAACGGGACGACCATCACAAAGCTGATGAAATTCCTACAAAAGATCACTGGATCTTCGATGAAGAATCTGGCAAACTCGTCAGAGTGCATGTTGAACCAAGGACTAAGCTATTCAAAGCTGACAGCGTTGATGCTCCAATCGAGCATATTCGTCTCACCGCTGACCGTGATACATGGGTTCAGTATGATGAGGAAAATGGAGAAATGATACACTCCGTAGACTGGAGATACGGCCCAGATTCCACCAAGGAGCTAAAAGCCCCGTGGACTGGCGAGACGTATTTCACTGTAAAGCCAAAAGAATTTGACCCTCTTGAGGACTCTGATTACGAGCCCGAAGGAGATGATGAACTAGCTGATGATTCAGGGCCGTCCGATCACGGAGAGGACGAGTACAGTAACGTGCCCGCTATGCCGGCACAGAAGATTGACCCTGCATCTAAAGCGCCCAAATTCGGGCCAGTGTCGAAGCCTGGGATTTTCCTGGGTTATAGATTAGAGCCCGGTGGCCAGTGGAAGGGCGACTACTACGTTGCCGATCTTGAACACTTTAGGAACGGATTTTCCCGACCCAGTGTTCATCAAGTCAAAAGAATTTGGCGGAACCCCGAAGAGGGATACGTTTTTCCCATGTTGGCCGCCTATGAGCGTCTGACTAGGGAGGTCCAGCTCCTAGATACTGGAGAAGGAAAGGGTCTTCCCAAAGCGGATGCTCCCACTCAACCGGACAGCAAGCTCGATGCCGTTGGTCCGGGTACTGATCATCCTAACGATGACAGTAGTGATCCTGCTTTTGATTCCGAAGCACCTGCTGATGTTCCTGAAAGGGACCACTGGGTGCGTGATGAAGAGTCTAAATCCTGGCACAGACATCATGTCGATGCTAGGCAAGCCTTTTTCGGGGATGACAGGTCTCCGCTGCCTCCAGGAGGCCCGTCCAGCGGATGTGGATGATTATCGTGTCACTCATCTAAAATACATTGCCTCTACGCAGCAGTGTATCCGTGATGACAGGAGAATCCTGAATCCAGGGCATCGAGTCAGAACTCAAAGATTCTGGACTGGTGTGACCATTCTGTATGATAAAGGGCATGCTCCTTCTAGGGCTCCGAGGGTCACTCTGGCCAAGTTTAAAACTAGGCTAGACAAAGTCAAAGACCTCGATGCAGGTGAGCCTAAAGCCCATACCTTACACGGTGATGAGCTTGATTATGAGCAGAAGGAGGAAAGAAAGGAGAGGTCCTATTCTGGATCTGGTAAACCTAATTCGATTTCTTCTACTGATTGGAGAGGTATGTCCGTCGGTATGCGAAGGATATACATCGAAGCTGAAAGGGAGGAAGCTCTGAAGCGAGCGCGTGCTGGCGAAGCCGCACCCTCCAATCCAGCTGGACCCGTTTTGATAAAGCGGAGATTGTTGATAGAATTTGCATGCGAACCTGACTCTAAGCTCTCCGCCACAATGCTGGAACAGGGGGGTGACGCGATTCGCGTACACAAAGAGTCGTTCGACATTTTAAAGAATAAGGATATGACCAGATTGATTGAGATCGTCGATCAGAATCCTGGTTGTGACTTATGGGGCTCGATCCCGTGCGGACCGTGGAGTACTTGGCAGTATGTTAATTTGTCTCAGTACGGTCCCGAGTTCGCAGTAGAGCTCAACGAAGCTAGACGAACGTCGATGGTCATGTTTGCTGCTTTCCTTCGTGTCGCCAAACGCGTGCGTTTTAAGGGAGGTAGAATTGCATTTGAATGGCCGAGGCATTGCCTTGGTTGGAAACAGCCATTTATGAGGCGTCTAATCGACGATCCCGACATCAGGTGTGTCGATGTTGACGGTTGCGACTTTGGAATGCAAACGTCCAATGGTGTTCCCATCAGGAAGCAGTGGCGGATCGCCACTTCTTGCCCTGAACTAGCCGACGAGCTACGAGGGCGCACGTGTAGCCACGAAATAGGCTACCCCCACGCCAGGATCGAGGGAAGCCTTACGCCCTTGACTGCGCGATATCCCATTGGGATGTGTAAAGCCGTAATTAAAGGTCTTTACGGGCATAAGCCCTATGCGGCTGCCCCTGCTACCTTGAGCGAGGAGGACGACGCTCCTGCTGCGCCTGTTGAGGTAACGGAGGCCGATCCGTGTGCATGGAGGCGAGACAAGGATGCCTTGCTCGTCCACATGTTGAACAGTTATGCAACTCTCCCTACTCGGCAAACGCCTGGCTCTGCGGGCTTAGATTTAAGCTCGTGCGATGAAATCATCGTTCCCGCTAAGGGAAGTGCTCTTGTGCAAACTGGATGCGCCTTTACTTTCCCAAGCGGAGTTTACGGCCGCATCGCACCGAGATCAGGTCTGGCAGTCAAGCACATGCTAGACGTAGGTGCAGGAGTAATTGACCCTGATTTCTCAGGAGAAGTGAGAGTGATGCTTTTTAATCACTCTGACTATGAGTTTCGAGTTCGACCTGGAGACAGGATCGCTCAACTCATACTCGAGAAAGTCATGATTGTTGATGCCAAGATCACCGTCAAACAACCCGACGTAACCGTCAGGGGGGTTAATGGCTTCGGCAGTACCGGCGGGTACCCTGCTGGTCCCGCCATAGGGTTAAATGGAGATCCTGTTCCGCCGATGCCCAGATCGAACAAGGCTTCGGGGCATCAACCCAACCTACAGGGCATACCAACTTTTTACGCCTGTGTAGCAAGGCCTGTGACGAAGAAGGAGCAAGCTGGTAACGACAAGGCGCGTGCAGCTCTCCTCAAGGAGTGGACAAAGCTCCGAAAGTTGGGATGTTGGGATGAGTTGAGAGTTAGAGAGTGGAAGAAAGTTGCTGCCGAAGCGCGAGCAAATGGCAAGACAGTCCATGTAGGAAGAATTTTTGACATATGTGTGGAAAAGAATCATGAACTCCCTGAGGATGATCCTAATAGGAAGTACAAAGGGAGAGTAGTGTTTGAGGGATGCTTTGTGAGGGACCAGGCAAATCACTGGGCCATGTTTTCCGAAGCTACCTCATGCCCGGCAACAATGGCCGCAGGCAAGATGTGTGATGCATATGGCATGTTGCCTGGTCACGCACTACAAGTCAGTGATGGCGAATCCGCCTATACCCAAGCTAAGCTACTGGGTCCCACGACATGGGTGCGTCTTCCTAAGGATCAATGGCCGCAAGCATGGGTTGATGCTGGCTATGACGATCCTGTCTGTCCGTTGATTCTTGCCCTATACGGGCATCCAGATGCCGGCACGTTCTGGGAAAAGCATTGCGAAGCGAAGCTTATTGAGGTCGGATTTATCCGTGTCCCGGAATGGCCGAGTGTGTTTTATCACCCCAAGTATAAGCTTTTTCTTGTGGTGTATGTTGATGACTTCAAGATGAGTGGCCCATCCGCTAGCCTATCAATCGGATGGGACCTCATTAGTCGGGTGATTACGATGGAACCGCCGGGTACCCTAAAGCGGTATCTGGGCTGCGAGCATGAGTTTGCCGCAGCAGATGTACAGGGTTTCTTCGATCCTCGCACTGCTTGGACTGTGGATCATCCACCATCCAAGGAGATGCCTGATATTCGTTTCGGAGAGAAACGACTTCGAGCTGACGAGGTCAAATTCGACCCGGCTCGGGTGAAGATCATCAAATATAACGAGGCGTGCTTCATGGAAGCATGCGTTGATAGGTACAAGGAGCTATGCCTCCCCAAGTACCCTAGACCTCTGGTGAAGGCTGAGACGCCTTTTCTGGATGAAAGTAAACCGGAGTTTGATGAGAATCCCATCAACCCGGAAGTAGATCAGCTGTTTGGGCAGCCATCTCCTTGCCCAACAGACGTGATTGCTGAACAGCCCGGTGTCCTAGGCGACGCTGCAGCTGCAGTTCTCATGAAAATTTTGTATGGTGCTAGAATGGGTCGATACGACCTAATTAGACCTGTACAGGCTTTGGCCAGTCGAATCACTAAGTGGAATCGACTGTGCGATAAGAAGCTTCATAGGATTGTTTCCTATATCAACTCGACGCTAGACCTACACCTATACGGATGGGTCTGCGATAAGCCTAGTGACATTGAAATCGTCGCTTACTGCGATGCCGATCTCGCTGGAGATCGTACCGATTCCAAGAGTACATCTGGTGTCCTTATTTGCCTAGTCGGCCCAAGGACATATGTTCCCATTACCGCAGTTAGCAAGAAGCAAACTTCGGTATCCAAATCGACTCCCGAAGCGGAGATCGTTGCACTAGATCATGGCGTGGCCAAGGAAGGCATGCCACTTGCACAGCTTTGGCAGTTTGCTATCGGTCAAGGCACCGGTAAGCCTGTCACGGTGAATTGTATGGAAGATAATGAGGCCGCATGCCGCATCATTATCACTGGGAACAACCCAAACATGCGATATATGTCGCGTACTCAGCGAATCGACATTAGTTGGCTCAATGAAGTCTACAATGAACAGATTTTTCGTTTCGTAGCATGTCCATCGCATTACCAAGGCGCGGACATTCTCACCAAAGCGTGCGTAGACAAGGTGACATGGGGTAGGAATTTGCAGACTTTAGGAATGTTTAATCCAGGATTCCTGGAGAAATTCATTAGCCATCCCACCCTCCCTGTCGTAAAGCCTGCTGCACCTGTTCTCCCCCCAATTAGGGGGGTACGCATGGAAACCGATCAAAATTCATTTTTCAACAAATTCATCCAGCTAGCTGAATCCAGCTATATGGTTTTTGACATAGTTGAGGATCGATCAAATGTTTGCGATACGCGAAACATTTTCGTCGATTCTGAGCTTGGCATAACGCCTGAACCTCAGTTTGGTAGATGGCTTACCTACTTTGTTAGACCGGCCAATCTTTGCCCTGTTATCCCTAGACGGGGTACAATTGAAGGCTCCAGACCTAACATTTTGTTGTGCAGATATAGCAGTTTGATCGATGCATCCACGCGAGGGAATTGGAGCAAGATCAGGCGCGCACGTGACCAGGTAGAGCAGTGCCAATCATGTCTGAACGACTTAATTGAGCACGCGCTGAACACGAAGTTTTCCGTAGGCATTTTCATACAGCCGAATACCTGGATTGCTAATCGCGATATTCTTGTCAAGCTTGGCGTAAACCGCTATAGCCGTGTTGTACACTATTGCTCATGTCTTGTAAATAAGGATCATGTGCATGCATTGACATTAATTTGCATTTCACGACATGTGAACTCTTTCCCAGTTTTCAAATGCAACAGGATGTATCGCACTACACGTGTTGATCCTCTTGTGCATGACTCAGTTGTAAAATATGTGACCCGCGCTGCCCTTCAAACAGCCTTGAGTTAAGTAGGCTTGATGGACATCATTCACGACAGCATTAATCATGCTGACTAACAACCGCAAATTCGCGACATTAGTTCAGGCACATTCGCCTCAATTAGCTGGTTTGTGTTTATGTCAGTTTCCGCCCGGGTGGGCATGTTCATAGGATAGCTTTGCAGTTTCCTGTGCAGTGGTGTAATGGGATCGTTGTCAATGCACGACTGTTTATCATAGGCATGACCATATTCGGTCTTACACCAGGGGAAATTGCCCCTTCATACTGATGCAGCTGACACCCAAGGTTTACACACCTTTGGGTGTGGGAGGCATCCCTTAATCGGGGGATCTTTCGTTGTTTATTTTGATTTGGTGTTACCCTACCGCTTCCCGGGCGCAAACTCGCGCCATGGCAGCGGCTGCATCCGCGGCCAGCGGAGCGGCGGGCGCTGCCCCGCGTTCGAGAGGTTCGTCTTTGGCGGCGCGGCAGCAGGCGGACTATATGAACCCGAACTGCGCCTGCACCTTGGGTCCGCTTCCAGCGGAAGCGAAGAACGCAGCCAATGCGCTGTCCGATGAGAGGCCTACTCGGCTATCGGAGAATCTTAGGATTTGCTATCCGCACTTGACGGCAAAGTCCGATCAGTACGGTAGTCGCATCACTGCTGAGACGCAGTTGGTGCAAGTCAAGGAAGGCGTCAAAGACCCTCAAGTCGTCGGTGCCTTTTCCGGAATTTTCAACCTACTAGAGGGGTTTGACACGGGCATGATTGCGGATACGTCAGCCATCCCGTCTATCAAGAAATACCGCCGCCTATGCGTGGCTGGTATTCTCCAGGCCATGCTCCTGGGTGAAGTGGAGCTGAGTGACCAAAGCGTCTACACGGCTGCCATAATCATCTGTGAGGCAATGCCGCGAGAGCCTGAGCTCCATGCACTGCGAGCCGACTCGGAACGCGCTGATTGAAATGACGGTGTCTACAGCCGTTTCCCCTTCACTGGTTCCCCGAGGCGGGAACTGGATGTACGAAATGGCAAAGGTTGAGTCGCGCTGGCAGACCTTTTTCCAAGTGGCAAATAAAAATGTTATTCGCGCCATGCAGGCGGCCGTTGAGAAGGGTAGGAGAGATATGCCCTCGAATGTACAGCCGGCCGGAGCCGAGGAGGCATTTAAGGCCTGGGCATACCAGCGTCCCACTGCCCTTTGTACCCCACCCAAGGCGGTGGTCGGGTATATGAAGGCAATTTATTGCATCTCAGCCGATGCGCTGGCAAAGATGCAAACGGTCAACGCACATGCTTTTGAAGTAGGATCCATGCGCAAGGAGATTGAGGCCGTGTGGTCCTCCTATGATGATTTTGTGGGGTTCTTCACGGAAGAAGTGGGGATTGCTCCCACCATCTTTCACCTGATTGAATGGAAACGCGCTAAGCCGCTTACCATGCCGAGCAAGGAAATCGGGGATTGGCACGCCGGTGAACCCGTGCTTGAACGCGACGGGTATCTAGTGTTCCCGATGCGGCACTGCACAGAGCTCAATGCAGCCAGCATGCACGAGAGATGGGTTCATGGAACTCAGTTCTCTTCCCTATGGAACATTTTGGGCCATGGGAATGCCGTTGCATCGCTCGGAGATGCCGAAACGCTAACAGGCGTGTGGACATCGACGAAGCCCGTTCTTCTTGAGAGTTATTACTCTTGTCTCAGCCATATTGGCCTGGGCGTAACCGTCCGACTGGCCCTTTTGCTACGTCCTCTCGGTAAGAACGCCCACGAGGCGTACAAGCGTACTGAGAAGGGGCCTTCACACCAACGCGTGATAAGGCAGTTCCGCGTTCGTGTTGAGGCAATCGCTCTCAAAGAAGAAACGATTGGTGAGGGGACGGCTGCTGTGGCGGGGAATTTGCTTTCGCATAACCCTGCCACGCACCTTTGGAACCCTGTGCTTGAGGTAAACCCTCACTCGGCAGAGATCGGATGGATCCGCCACGGCGCCAACCGCGTAGCGCTGACCATTGGGGCGGAAATTCCCGCCGGGTCGGTGGCACGTGAGGCGTCGGTTCCCCCGGCAAAGCCCGGCGGTGAGGTAGATTTTAAGTTCTTTCCTCAGGAGATCCGCGAGCTCGGCGAGGTACAATGCTGCCCGCTGTTTGAAATCTAAAAGCACTATGTTCCCGCATCGGAAGGAAAATTCTTTCCCTTGGCTGGCGGCCTTCCTTTTTCAGGGGCTGCAAAGCTCATGTACCATGCTCCAGAGCACGCGCTATCGGCGCTTGCCAACGCAGCCACTCAATGCAGTGAGTTCATGAGTGCGGTCAGCGGTAACATCTACCCTGATCGTCAGGACCGCCAACCTTGTGAGCTTGTGCGGGAGACATGGGACTCATGGGCGTTCAATGTCCGGACGTACATTATTTCCATGATTTGGCCCGTAACGGCAATGGAATACGCCGGCTAGCCGGACGATTTGGGGTTCGTTCTCGCAATGCTGGGATACGTCAACCCCTCCGCTGCAGCTGGCCTATGCGCCGAGCTGCTGAGCGGATGTATTCCAAACAAGGTCTCCTACCTAGGTGTAGAGGGATCTCGCGTTGTGGTGCTGGTTGGACCCTCACACTGGGTCACCGGCAGCTCGGGTCAGTCCATTGCTGGAGCAAAGCTTCAGGAGCAGTGGACGACCATTAGGACAAAGCTCCCGGCCAAAACCGGCGAATACGCGCTGGAGGTCGTGGAGGTTGAAGAGGAGACCTCAGTGGCTGAGCTTCTCCGTACCGTGGTCAGCCAGAAGCTGGCTGACCCGGTACATGCAGGTGCTCCTGCGGGCGCTAAAGATGATATATTCATCATCTAGGGCGGCCGGAGCCAGGCACCGACGATACTTAGATGGGCTGTGGCTTTAGTAACACATTATCAGCCTTAAGAGCTTTAGCCAACAGCTTGTTAATGGTATCCTAACCATATGTTAAGTATGTCTTAACCTCTTATAAGCTGTCTAACTTTTTAAGATGCTTAACAAGCTTAGCTAACAAATGTAACTGTTAGTAAACTATCATAAATGTGTTATTTTATCTTAACCACTTAGCCAAGCAATTAAGAAAGTTAGCTAACAGTTAGCTATCTTTTTCAGCTGAAGTTATACACTTTAGGTGTTGCAAAAACTGTTGTTGGAGTGCATGTTCATTTCAGTTAGGCAAAGCTTGCAAGCAGCTTGCTTTGGCAGCTATCATGCAGAGCATGCCTTTGTAGTCAGCCATTGGGAGGATGCTGGCTTGTGGGCCTGCAAGGAGCTTCCATGCTGTTGCAGACATGCAGTGTGCACATCCCAGCTATCCTGGCAAGCCCCTGTGGCTAAGCTGACATTTGAAACTTGGAGCCACGCTGAGTGCACCAGCTGTTGGAACCCATTGGCCCTGCTTTCATGAGCTGGCTCAAAGATTATGCGCAATGCCTTTGACCATCACCCACAGGGTGGAGATCACAGTTGATGAAGGGCGGCCTGTAGCAATCCCTGATGAGCTGATAGTGGAGGACTGACATGCAAGTTGCAAAAAAATGCCTTCCAGCATGCAAGCCACTTTGTAAATGGCTGCATGCAGGACTCTTTGGGCAGGCAGTATCTCAAGTTGCGGCCTACCAGCCCTGCAGTGGTGCATTTGGTTTGTGGCAAGTCTGTGAGAAATGCTTCATTGTCCAACTTGCAGAAGCTCACTGACCTCAAAGCCATGAGGAACAATGCATTGCTTGAGCAGTCTGGGCAAGCAAGCTCTGCAAGCTTGTTTGATGGAGAAGAAGATGGCCATGCCAACAAGAAAAGGAAGGTTTGCTTCAAGGAGCAGATTGTGCAAGTCAATGTGGCTGGTGTGCCTGTGTCAATCTTGTGCCCAGCCAAGAGGGCATGCATTTCTGACCTCATGGTGCAGTTGGACAAGGACATGTTGTATGCCACTTTGATGCACCTGCGATCTGGTGATATTGACCAAGAGGCGACTGCCACCAAAAGGTCTTATAATTTGACTGGCAAATACAGAAAAGACTGAGCACATCAGCCAATGGAAAAGGTGCAGGTTGAAACTTGTGGGCCGCAATGTAACTGTTGCATGCAAAGTGATCAAACTTTTCGTGTGTCCAAGCCTTAGGGCTGTTCAAGCCTTAGGGCTGGTCAAGCCTTTGGGCTGCAGCACTCCCTTGTGACACACTTGTGCTATACGCAGACTTTGGTGCCTTGCATGGGGCCGTGCTTGGTGCACAGCTGTGCACATGTGTGGCAAACTTTGGGTATTAACTTTGTGCTTGTGAAGCCAGCAGCTCTGTCCTGATAAGCAATAGCCTATGGGCTGTGTTGCCCCTTTTTGTCCAGTGTTATTCACTAGCCTGTGGGCTGTGTTGCTTTTTGTTCATGATAAGCTGTAGCCCTTGGGCTGTGTTATCTTTTGTGTGCCGTGGTAAGCAGTAGCCTCTGGGCTGTGTTACTTTGTTTGTTCCATGATAAGGCAGTAGCCTTTGGGCTGTGTTTCCTTTCTCTGTGCCATGGTAAGCAGTAGCCTGTGGGCTGTGTTATCTTTCTTGCTCCATGATAAGCAGTAGCCTTTGGGCTGTGTTGCCTTTCTGTTTGTCATGATAAGCAGTAGCCTGTGGGCTGTGTTGCCTTTTTTTGTGCCATGGTAGTCAGTATAGCCTTGGGGCTGTGTTGCCTTGTTTGTTCCATGATAAGCAGTAGCCTTGTGCTGTGTTATCTTTTGCTAGCCATGGTGAGTAGTAGCCTTTGGGCTGTGTTACTTTGTTTGTTCTATGATAAAGCAGTAGCCTTTGGGCTGTGTTCCCTTTCTGTTTGTCATGATAAGCAGCCTGTGGGCTGTGTTACTTTTTTTTTGTTCCATGATAAGCATGTAGCCTTTGGGCTGTGTTACCTTATTGTCATAGCCAGTGGGCTGCGCTTCCTGTTTTGTGCCATGCTAAGCAAGATCCTGTTGTCTTTGTTTTGATGCACATGGGCTTCAGGTTGGGCTTTGCTATAAATAATATATATATATATATATACAGCGTGCGCTGTTGAAAGGGTTCCCAGCCCATGTGGCTGCTTTGGCTTGACAGCATTGGTTGCCATAGAGCCCTTGTTGGCTGCTTTCACACACATTTTGACATGCTAAGCATGAGATGGGTGTTCATGTTGGGCTGCTGCTTTGCTCTCATGCACATGGTTTGCAGCTTTTTTCCGATTCAATCAGCCATGAAGAGGGCTTGTGAAGCAGAGGCAGGGCTTCAAACACAGCAGTCTTGCAATTGCCCCCACTTGTGTTCAGGAGGAAGACATGTCCTTCCAGGGCCTTGTCAAAAGGGTGGGGGCCTGACTCAAGCACCTTTGAGTTGTTGGTGATCCTCCCTGCTTTTCAGACGCGAGAAGAAGACTTGCCACCAGATTACCTGCAGGCCAGGTTTGTGTTTGGGTGGAACTGGTTTCTGTGCAGGTGTGCTTATGGCTTGCATGGCTGAGTTGCATTCTTGCTTGTGTAACATTCCCCTTCATTAGCCTTGAGGCTTGTTTGGGGCATGGAGGGTTGCTTAACAAGGATTCTCCTGTTCAATGGTATCAGGCAAGCCTTGTGGCTGAGCAGATTGGTTTGTTTGCACCAATGCTGGCAGGTTGTGGCAAAAGATGAGGCTGCAATGCTTACCTTTTTATCTGGAACTTGTTGGGCATTTGTTGTACTTGGCTGCCAGGCTAGCCAAGAGGGCAAGGCAGGGCAGCAGAACATTTGTTTGATTCTGGTTGGCCAGCTTTGCATCTTTCATTTTCTGCCAGGAAGCTTGTGAAGAAGCTGTCTATGGAGGGGAGGCAGCCCCTGTTTGGCTTGACACTTGCAGAAGCTTGCTGTTTGGGGCAACCCAATTGCACCTTCTTGTGCAGGATTGGGATTGGGCTGCACCAAAAGAAGAGGTGACCTGGCAAGGTTGAAGGCTGAATGGCAGCTTGTATAGCTTCTGGTGGCAGGATTGGGCCAAGCATGATGAGGAGAAGGCAGTTGGCACACTCCTCATTTTCCAGCTTGCTTTGCCCCATTGCACAGGAGAGCTGGCAGTCTGAGGAATCCTGGAGACGATGGAAGCAAGAGAGCTGGCAGGGCTGGTCCAACTGGCGCCAGTGGGAGGAGTGGGAGGCAAGCCAACTCTCCATGTGCAAGCTTGAGTTGCTGCCACTTGCTGTCAACCAGGAAGACCAGCCTCAAGAAAGCGCTTGGGGAGACCACCAGGGTGACAACCAGGACTCCTGCATCTTATTCCTTCATTGTCATGCATCTTGGAGCATGTGCCTTCCACACTTTTCTTTGCATGCAGCCATGTTTGCATGCCATACTGGCAAGCTTTGGGTGGGTAGTGTGATGGCATTGCTTGCTTTCCCCAAAACAAGCCATTGTTGACCCTGTCATTCCAGCCATTGTTGGCTTGCCCCAACCTAGCCACTGTTGGCTTTGTTATTCCAGCCATTTCTAGCTTCACCCAATCTAGCCAGTGTTGGCCCTGCCATTCCAGCCATTGTGGGCTTTCACCAACCCAGCCACTGTTGGCTTTGTCAGTGCAGCCATTGTTGGCTTTCCCCAAAACAGCCAGTGTTGGCTCTTACATTCTAGCCATTGTTGGCTTTCCCCAACCCAGCCAGTGTTGGCTTTGCTATTCCATGCATTGTTGGTTTTCTCCAACACAGCCAGTGTTGGCTCTGTCATTCCAGCCATTGTTGGCTTCCCATATCCCAGCCACTGTTGGCTTTGTCCTTCCACTTGTTGTTGGCTTGCTTCCAGTATGCATTCTTTTTACACCTCTCATGCCATGCTTTGCAACCCATAGCTGACTGTAGCAAGCCATGAGGCTGTCACAGGTGTGCATGCATGCAGCTGTCCAGCAAGCACTTGTGCATCCCCTCTGTGGAAGAGCTGTGCAGCTGTCATTTGTACCTAGGGCCTCTTGTTGGTGCCATGGTGTTGCCTGCTGAGTTGAAGCAGCTGATTGATGCCAACTTGGACCCCAATTGCAGTGAAGGTGTCAATGTGAGAATGGACAAGATCCTGGTTGCTCTCAAAGAGCATGGCTTTGCATATGATGCTGTGCTTACACCTGCAGTGCTTGGTTGCCACCCACAAAACCGAAGCAGCTCCATGGTGAACCCATATGATTGCTGGCACAAAGGCAGCAAGGTCCTTGAGGCTGGCATCAAAGCAAGCCTGTTGCCACCCAACAGTGTTGCCATTGAAGTTGGCAATGGGGCCAAGAAAGCTGCCCAGGTTGAAGCAAACAAAGCCATGGTGGCTTCCAGCCAAGGGCTACTTGCAGCCTGGGGTGGCGGTGAGAGGTTTCTCACTTGTGGTTGCAGCCATATGGTTCAGTGGCTGAGAGCTGTTGCAGCTGGCATTCAATCACCCCAAGGGGCCACCATTGTTGTCCAGCCTGGCAGCCCCTTGCATCAGCTGATTGACAAGGGCTGGGAGTGGACCATCATCAAGGCAGAGGTTGATGATGAGTACCCTAACCTTCCTCATTGGTGCCAGATGAGCTTGAACTCAGTCAATAGCAACTCCAAGCCCACCACTGAGTTAGAGATCATGATGAATTTCATGACCCTGCTCAAGTCTGGGCTGCACCATGAAGCAGCCATGCACCAGCTCTTGCAGGCTGATCCTGGGTGCAAGGGCTACATCAAGGACATTGTGGCCTTTGCTGCCAAGTACACAGGTGGCAAAGATTTTCCACTGCTTTTGTGGCTGGATTTGTTTGCCAAGAAGTTTGGCCACTCATTGATGGTTGGTGAAGAGATGATGCAGCAGTTGACGTGGTTCAACTTCAAGGCTTTGTCACCATTGCCGTTTTGCAGACTGGCTTTGTTGGCAACAATTTTGACATCCAGCAAGCATTCAGATGGCATCAGCAGATTGGTGACAAAGTCTGACCTGGACAAAATGAAAGGGTCTCTTCAGGAGAATGCCATCAAGATGGAAGACTTGCTTCATGAAGCTTGGAACAAGCTTCAAACGGACACCAGCCTGAGCACTGACACAAAGACATTGTTGTTTGGGAGACTTGCTGTCAGGCTCACACTGACATTGCTTGGGAAGCAAAAGCACAGCAGGGAGGCCCCCTTTGAGAGCTTCACTCAGATCCTGCAAGTGTTTGCCCAAGAGCTTGCTTCAGGTGGCAAGACAAGGGCCCATGACTCAGCCAGTGTGGCTACCAGCCAGCCACAAGAGGTTTGTGAGGTGCAAGACTTGACTCAAAATGATGCAGCCAAGAACATTCTGCACCAGCATCCTCATCTTGTGGTTGGTGGAAAGTTTCTTGCCTTATCAGCAAGCACTTGTTGTTGCATGTGCCCTTGGATCAAGCGTTGCCCAAACTCGATGGTTAAGCAGTGTTTTGCTCCTTTGTGGGCTCACCTCTTTGTGCATCCTTGCACACCAGCTCAGGTTTGTAAACAAGGGCCATGGTGACCGGGTCTTCATCCTGACAAATATCAATGAGAGTGGTGGCATTTTCCATTGGAAGCCTTTGATTGGCCCCACAGAAGAGGTGGCTGCTCCAACAGACACCTTGAAGCTGTGGAGGCCCACCAAGAGGGACCTCCCTACCCTTTGCCGATTTGATGAAGCTTGCCACCTCGTTGCTTTCCAGCATCCCATTGTGATCATGGAGCACAGGAGAGCATCTGCAACTTCATTGCTGATGGAGGCATTCATGGCATCAAAGAAGGCATCACTTGACTCACTGGGCTTTGTGGTCAACCCAGGCCTCAGCTTGATTGCCACCAAAAAGATGGCCAAAGGATCAATCAGCTTGGTGCCTGTTGGGACACTGTCAGTTCTCAAGAAGAGTGCCAGCAAGCTGAACCCTGCTCTGATTGTCACATATGAGGGTGTGCAGTTTGTCATCCAGCAGTTCAAAGCCTTTACTGGATTTGGCAAGCCTGGTGGCTCCACTCAGGATGAGCAGCCTGGGGTGCTTTGCCACTTTTTCTGGCTGAAGAATGCCACTGATGACAAGGAAGTCAACATGGCTTGCTCATCAGCTGTCCACCATGGATTGTCATACTGTGTGTACAAGAATTGTGTTGCACTGCATGCTGGCACATTCCTGGCCAAGGAGGCTGTAGTAGTTGAGCCAGAAGCCAAGAAGGCTAAGATAGATAGTTGAGCTTGTTTCCTTGAAGGCACCACAATACCCCACTAGAAGCAGTTTGTCTCAGTCACTATGGTTGTGTAGTTGACAATTGCATGGTTGTGCCTGCAGGAAGCAAGTCTAGCTTCCACACATACATCAGCCTAGTGGCTTAGCACATTGGAAAATTGCTGCCCTCACTGAGCAGTTGGTATGCATGGTGAGCAGGCACTAGCCCACTCAGCATCTTGAAGTTGTGACCCTGGGATTGCTTGCAGGACACCATGTCAGATGCTTGCCGCGGCGCTGATGTTGCACTGGGCTTAGATTTGGAGAAACTTGGTGTGTGTTGTTTTTTTGACACAGGCAGACATGGAGACCCAGACTGTGCTGGAGGTTGAGGACTGGACATCACATGCATTGTGCACATCATTGAGCTTGTCTGCAGGACAAGTCTACGATGGTGACCCCCTCCCATTTGGAGCCTGCTGGCGCCAGCACACCCTCAGGTTGGATGAATAAGTGTATTCAGCTTGTTGCAGCTTATAGAGCTGGCGACTGGGCTGAAGCTGATAGATTGTGCTACAGCTTTGAATCCACCAACAGATTTAGGACTGTGCTTGACTCCTATGAGAGGAGATGGTACCAATGGTAGCCAAATGGCTTACTTGGCTACCAGGTGGCTGACAGCTTGCTCTCAGCTAGGAACCCCATCTAACAAATGTTTGACCACTCCAGCAACAATGTTTGATAATTCCAAGTTTCAATTATGGCCAGCACTAATACTTAAATCCCAAGCATTTTGCAGTTGGGTTTAGAATTCTAAATTGAAATTCACAATTTCTGAATTTCAGTTTAGAATTCTAAACCCAAATTCAGAAACCATGAATTTCAGTTTAGAATTCTATACCCAAACTGGCTATCCAACACATAGGCTTGTCAGACTGATCAAGTCAAACATTGATACATGACCTGTATGTTATAGTCCTTGTTTGGCAAGAGCTTAGCTTGTCAGCCACTGTTTGGGCTCATCCGAAACAGCCATGGAATGGCTATGGACAAAAACTGCACACCCACAACTTGCCTTGCATTGTGCATGTTGGGGCTGCATGTCAGTGATTGCTTCTGTGAAATGCTTGTGACCTGTGCATGGTTGTGTTCAAGGAATTTGCATGCCTGACTCATCAAGCCATCAAGGGCTTGTAGCACATTTTGTGCTTTGTGCAGGCATGGTAGTTGCTTGGTGCAGCCATCAGGCTTGTGCTTTTGTGCAGGATGCCATATGCAAACCTGATTGAAGACCACGCGATCGTCGAGGAGTACATTTGCTTGTTCCACAACAACGGGTGGGTTACCTGGCTGGGCCCTTATTTTTGCACTGTATTTGTACACTCTGTCAAGCTGGGCATGATGCTTGTGCCCAGGATCCATACTGGCTGCTTGTCTTCACACTGGATCAACTCCAACCCAAGGACTGCCTGTGCTGGAGTCAATTCTGTTTGTTCCAAATATCTTGCAGGCCTGTGTGCACGTTCTACCAGCTCTGTGGGCGGAAGCCCTGGAGAGTGCTTGAGTACAGCAGTGGTTGGCATACATGGACACTTGGCATCAATTATTGCAAGGATTGCAAATCCTGTGCATGATCCATTGAGATTTGTTTGCACTTTGGCCCACTGACTGTGCCATGCTCAGGATCCCACTCCATGTGCTGAGTGATGTTTGTATGGCAGATGGTTTCCACAGCAATCCTGCAAAGCAGGCATTTGTTTGCAAGTTTTTCTACCAATCAGAAGATGGTGGTTTCTAGCCATGAGGCTGGACATGAAGATGTGAGGATTGTGAGAAAACAAATGCTCATGTGCCCACATAGGTTCATGTTACAGTGTGAGCCACTGTTGGCTGCTGGTTGGGCGCTGTGCATGTTTTGCCACTTGCAGTTGATTTGTTTTGCCCTGGGTGGTTCCATGCAGGTGGTTCTTTTTTTGGGCTAGCTCAGCCATTGTGGGCTTGTGTGTTGCAGCCATGTTGGCTTTGATGCTTCAGCCATGGTTGGCTTTTATGCTCTGAAACAGGTTGACCATTTCAGTTCAGCCATTGTTGGCTCTGTCATGCTAGCCTTTGTTAGCTTGCCCCAACACAGCTATTGTTGGCTCTGTCATTCCAGCCATGGTTGGCTTTCTCATGCCTGCCACTGATAGCTTTTCACAACCCAGCCACTGTTGGCATGGTCCTTCCAGCCACTGTTGGTTTTTCCCAAAACAGCCATTGATGGTCTTCCCAACACAGCCATTGTTGGCTCTGTCAGTCTAGCCATTGTTAGCTTTCCTCAGCCCAGCCACTGTTGGCTCTGTTATTCCAGCCATTGTTGGCTTTTCGTGCCCTATAAGCACCTGCTGGCCCTGTCATTCCAGCCATTGCTGGATTTCCATACACCAGCAGCTGTTGGCTATGTCACTCCATTGATGGTGGGTTTCCTAAAACAGCATTGTTGGCTCTGTCATTTCAGCCATTGTTGGCTTTCCCCAACCCAGCCATTGTTGGCCCTGTCAATGCAGCCATTATTGGCTTTCACCAAAACAGCCAGTGTTGGCTCTTCAATTCTAGCCATTGCTAGATTTCCCCAACCCAGCCACTGTTGGCTTTGGTATTCCAGCCATTGTTGGCTCTCCAACACAGCCAGTGTTGGCTCTGTCATTCCAGCCATTGTTGGCTTCCCATGTCCCAGCCAGTTTGTCATTCCACTTGTTGTTGGCTTGCTTTCAGTGTGCCATTCTTTTGACACCTCTCATGCCATGCTTTGCAGCCTATAGCTGACTGTAGCAAGCCATGAAGCTGTCAAGGGTGTGCATGCATGCAGGTGCCCATGCAGCATGCCCTTGCCCTGCATGTTCATCACCTCTTGCAAGTCTTGGGGCGTTGCACGAAGCCTTGTGGCTGTTGTAGAGCATGCACTGCACTGGCCATGATTGAAGCCCATGGCTTTTTGGCTTGAACTGACACCCATAGTGCATTTGTAGTTTGTTGTGGGCTTGGCTTGTGCTAGCTTCCTTCAGTGCCAGCCCCATGGGTCACTGGAGCATTGGAGACTTTGCAAAGGAGCTGAGTGACATTGAGCAGTTGTACCAAATCAGGAATGAGTCAAGCTTGGTGCTTGAGTTAGTCAACCAGCTGTGCTTGAAGCTTCAAAGCTTGCATCAGCCTGGCCCTGCCTTTGCCTTGGCCATGTTCAAGAACATCAAGGCTGCACAGCTGCCAGAAGGCTTGAAGAGCAAGCTTGTGCTCCAAGTTGAGAAGAGTTGCTCTGAATCTTCAGCTGGCCCTTTGAGGGTCAATTGTGCACCGCAGTCAATGACTGCCCCATGGAACTACATGAGCACCAGTGAGTGGGCAAAACTGTTGCAGGTCAGCACCATGGAGGCAGTGCAGGTGATTGTGGCCAGGATGAGGAAGGCTGGAATCAAGTCCCTCAAGGAGGACACCAAGAAGGGCATTGTGTCCATGCTGATCTACTTGGAGACTGCCAAGTCTAAGCCAGTACCTCCTCCTGGTGAAATCTACCAGCTAGCAATCTATGTGAAAGACTCCTTTCTTGCTTGTGGGCAAGAGGCATTGGTTGCGGGGCTTGCCACCTACCCTCAGCGCCCCACAGATGTTGGCCCTGCGCCTTGGCTGCCTTTCATGCCAGCAGAAGCTAGGCCATTTGATAAACAATGCCTTTGTTTGAAACAGCTGAGGATTTCACATCTGCAGTCTACAGTGTGGATGACCAGCCTATTCAGATTGATCTCCAGACCACAGCTGCAATAGTAGCTTTGTCCAGGCAGGTGTGTGTAAGATCTACAAGCACAAATTGACAAGGCTGAGGTCCAAGACACCAAGTTCAGGCTCTTTGTCAAGCCCTCAGAGCACTGTTGGCAAGACCGATGCCAATCCTGGAAGCCTCATGGAGCAAGCCATGCATGGCTTGGCAATGCTTTTCCACAAGGCCAGGGAAATGGATGCATCTGCCCCAGTGCACATCCAGATCCAGAAGCCAAGTGATGGTCAGCCAAAGAGCTACAGCCAGAAGGCTCCACCTGCAGTTTGTGACCAAGAGCCAGGCAGCTCAAAGGAGGATTCTGTCCCTGAGAAGCCTTTGCTTGTCCAAGCTACAAAGCTTGGAGAAAAAAGCTCACCTGATGGCAGCCTCCCTGGCAAAAGCTTGGAAGACTATGAACTGGATGCATACAAGAAGCTTGAATCCAAAAAGGGTGGCAAACTTTTAAAAAGGCCAGCTTCCAAGAGCCAGCCAGCCAAAAAGGCTAAAGCGAAACCCACTTGTGCAAAGAAGCAATCAGCTTCTTCAGGTTGGCCAAAGAAAGTTGTTTATGGCTGTATCAGGTGCAGAGGCTCCAGCAATGGCTGTGACACTTGTAGAAAGCCTAGATTTCGTGGGTTGAAATTGCCTGGGAAGGGCAGCTTGGGTTCAATGGGCCAGGGAGAATGGCAAGCTTTGAGTCCACTGTTCATGGCAAGTTTGTGCCTCATAGCAGTCACAAAGATTTGTTGCTGAGCAAGGCTTGCTGTTGCCCGTTGCTTGTTGCTGGGGAAGAAGAAGCTGCTCAGCTGGCTTCTTGCTTTGCTGCCAATGGGGGCGTCCAGGTGTGGAAAAAGCACATTGCCAGACCATGCTTGCACACATGCACCTTCCCTGTGTAATTTGCTGTGGAGAGCATAGGCATTGCACTGATTGCCAAGCCAAACTTGTAGCTGTAGGTAGCATGGCTACACACAGCTAGCCTTTGTGGCTGGCAGCCTTCCTTGGCTGGCCATATAGCCTTGTGGCTGGAAGCCTACATCCTTGTGGCAGAAAGCAGTAGGGCCTGGATTAAATGCCTTCCCTTAATCCTTGCAAAGCAGGTAATGCTGTAAGTAGCCTTCATGGCTGTAAGTAGGCTTGTGGCTGTGAGAAGCCTTCATGGCTGTAAGTTGCCTTCATGAGAGTAAACAAAGCCTTTGTGGCTGTGTAGCTGTTTATGCCACTATAGGGTTTTCATGCAAGCAAATAGCCTTTCTGTTGGATGAATGGCACTGGCTGCTGCAAGTAGCATGCATTGCACCGAGTTGCCAGAGCATGTTGGCTTAGAAGGACAGTATGGCTGTATTTGGTTTATAGAGCAAGCTGCATCCTAGCACATGCCCTTGGCAACCTTTTTAATTTCTCCACAGTTGTAGGCCCCAAGCTATCCATGCTGCACACACCCCTTTCAGGGCCCTTATAAAGCAGTGTAAATCCCATGGTAAGAAAGCACTGAAGTTTGTGCCTTGCTTTGTAGGGGGCCATGTCAGACAGAGCCCAAAAGCTGCAAAAGCTGCACCACCTGAGGGACTCAGTCCCTTTTGTGTCCAAGTCTGCTCTGTCATCCATTTTGGACCATGTCAAGGAGCAAGGGGCTCCAGACATGTCAAGTGCCAAGCATATGAGAGAGGCCACAAGGAACTTGCTTGGGCAAGCAAACGCCTATGGACCTTTGATACTGCAAGATGAATTTGCTTGCCTGCAAGGCAACCCTGTAAAGATCAGCTACCTGAACTTCTTGTCCTTCTTGCACTTCTGCTACAAGAGTGGTGGCTCTTTGCATCAGCAGCTCTGCAATATTACAGAGCCTTTGGGCTTGCTTGTGTACACTGATGAGATTGTGCCTGGCAACCCATTAGCAAACCACCCAAGCAGGAAATGCTGGTGTGTTTACATTTCCATCAAACAGCTTAACCACCACTTGCAATCTGAAGATGCTTGGGTCACTGTCTGCTGTGTAAGGTCTTCAGTTGTACAGCAACTTGCAGGCCACATGAGCCAGCTCATCAAGCAACTACTCTTATCAATCTTCAGAAGCCCATGGGCTGAAGTGGAGAGCCATGGCATCTTGCTCCAAGAGCCCCCAAGCTCTGCCAAGCAGCACAGCAGATTCAGGTGCTGTTTGTCCTTCTTCATCCAAGATGGTGCTGCTCACAAGTATGTTTGGTCAGTGAAAGGAGACAGTGGTTCTCGCTTTTGCTGCTTGTGCAAAAATGTATTCAGCACATCTGACCAAGAGGAAGGAATCAGTGAGGTTTCAAAGTTTGTCTCAGCTTCCAGACTGGACCTAGCAACAAGCCAAGAAATCTTTAGCTCTTGGGATAGGATGGCTGCAAGGCAAGCTTGCAGTAACCAGCAGCAGTGGAAGTTGTGGCAGCAAGCAGCAGGCATATCTTTCAGCCCTGAAGCCATGCTGGCTTGTCTTCAGCTCAGGTCGGTTGTGGACCCTGTGAAGCAGTTTGTTCATGACTGGATGCACTGTTTGTGTTCCAATGGCATAATTTCACTGGGTATCTTCTTCATCCTTGAAGAGATGGACTGCTGGAAGGAATTTGGCAACTATTCTTCTTGCTGGGCACTCCCTGCCAGCTTTGGCAACATCAAGGTGGCACCTTTGTTTGAAGCCAAGAGGGTGGAAAAGCACAAGAGGTCCATGAAGTTCAATTCCACTGCGTCCGAGCTGCTTACTGTCCTCCCCATACTGGTGCATTTTTGCCAAAATGTGTGCAAGGAGGCATGCATAAAGCAAGTTGAGTGCCTAGCTTCCTTGCTATACTTGGTGGAGCTGCTGCAATCCACCTGGTGCACTTCAATTTCCTGGCAGCAAATACAGCATGCAGCTGAAGAAGTTCTCAGACTATGGATTCAAGCTGGCTGGAGAGACAATATGATGAAAAAGCACCATTGGCTGCTGCACCTAAGCTCTGCCTTCAAGCAGCATGGTATGATTGTCAACTGCTTCTGCATGGAAAGGAAGAACAAAACATTGTCCAGATTCAGCAATCCTGTGCAGAATACTGCTTACTTTGAGCAAGCTGTGATGGAAGACGTTGTTGGCCATGAGCTTCTCAAACTGAGCAAGGCCAATGTCTTTTTGCCCAGCTATGTGCTGGAAAAGCCTACTGCCTTGCCTGCCAAGCTCTTGTGGATTGCCCAACAGATCTGGCCCTTGGGCATGCTTAGCCAAGACTTTGCAGCGAGCAAAGCTGCCAGGCTGAAGTTTGGAAGTTGTAGTGCTGGCGATGTTGTTTTGTACCAAAGCCACAGTTCCAAAGCAAAGTGGATGTGTGGGCAGTTGGAGTGCTTTGTAGCTTGTGGTGTGCAGGCATGTGCTGTCCTGCGACCCTTTGAATTTGAAAGTGCAGGGCCTTCTATGGCCCATGCTTTGTGGAAGCCAAATGGCTCTTCACTGCTAGCAGTGCCTTTGCAAGATGTTTTGGTGGCTGTCACCCATGCCCAAGGCAGAGATGGCATGACCACCCTGGTACCACTGCCTTACAGGTGAAAATGCACTGGAGCCCTTGTCAGCTGTTGGTTGCTTGATGCCATGGCATGGGCATGCACCAGCCAAGCCTGATGGCTACTTGGAGTGGCAGGTGCAGATTGATTTGCGCAAGATTTGCAAATTGAAGCCTTGAGGCTGCTGAACAAAGCCTTGGTGGCTGGCAACTATACAAGCCAGTGTTGGCTCTTATGCATGTCCTCTGGCCTGTTTTTCACATCAAAAAATCATGAAAACATGTTTAAAAAACACTTGCAAATCGTACATTTTTTGGGGGTTATAACTAGTTATAACTTTTAGCATAACTAGTTATAACCCTTTATAATTTACAGCCTAAACATCATAATCAACTTAACCTGTTAGTAAGCCACCGGCCCATCTAAGTAGTCTTGTTGGGTCCTGGTATCGTTTGGCATGGAACAGCCATGCAGGAGGTTGCAACCACGTTTTTCATGAAGTGCCGCGATGCCGGTTTCCCAGCCTACCCATCCAATGCGATGTGGTTCGGCTGCTCAAAGAAGAGCCTAAACGGCGGTGTTGTCGGTATTGAAAGAGGCGGACACCAGTTTATGGGTCTTGTCTCGGCGTTCACCGACCTGGTATGTGTGCTGAGGCGTGAGTACGCGATGAGTGATGAGGTCCGGGAAGCCCTGGCCATCGCTCTGGATTTCATGGTAGAAAATGATTATCTGATGAAACCATCGGAGTCATACCTGAGCGCTGCGAAGCAGTGCGGAGTCAGAGCAGGCCTCACACCGGTGGACCGGTGGTCCTCATCTGAGGATGCGCCATGGGCGGAGGTAATCTCTGCTCCTAGGACGATGTCGAGTGGCCAATGCGCCACAAGTCATGCGTCATCGGCCAATGCGCCTGCCGCGGCCAGTGCAAGGACTTCTGAGCAGCAGTCTGCGCCTCGCCCCAACGCGGGTAAAGGGCCACAGACAATGGCTCAGCGCGTTCGGTCCTCGACGCCGCCCGCAACGGGCAGGCAGAGGCTGGGCCAAGCAATGGCCGATTTCGGCCAGTCGGCCGCAAGTCGCGGTCTCTCGCCGGCAGTTTGTGGCAATCAGAGAGGAACGATACCTGCAAAGCCAGCGCAGGCGTGCGGGTATAGCCCGACTACGACTGGTGGCCCGTCTAAGACTGGCGGCCACAGAATCGATTTGAAGCCTGCCACCGGGAAGCAATTGTTGAAGGTTAAGCCTGATCCTCCCGAGCTTCCCAAGGATGCATACACCGATGATTTTCCATCCCTGTCCAAGCGCGAAGCCGCTAACAGATGGAGAGGTGGGGCCACGAGTCCCAGCTGTGTGCCACCTAAGGTGGGAGGATCGATGCCATGCCTATCTTCGGCCGCTGGCCCTCCGCCAAAGTGTGCCGCTCCTTGTGCCAAAGGACCCGAGGTCAAAGCACCTGAGGTCACGGGCGCACCCGTGCCTAAAGCGGCAGGTGCTGACGCACCGAATGATGGGGGTTCGGGGGGATGCGCTCCTGCGAATAGTGGGATCACGCACCCTCGGCCCGAGGTTCCGCCGCGGAAGGCAGTCAAAAGTCCCCCGGCTAGCCTGTCTGAGCCGGCGAAGCCTAGCCAGACAGAGCCGTCACTTAAGCGTGGGGGCAGCGTTCCAGATGTCGCTGGTGGGGATAATCCTCAGCCAGAGGACAGCACCCCGTCCCTGTCGACCGATGCGTCGATGGGATGGCTTCTCATCCCGAAGCATCCAGACCCGCTGATCAGGATGCACAGCCCGCCCCTGCGGATGCAGGTGGGGCCAAAGGGGCTTCACCCAGCCAAGGCGCTGTGGATGGCGGCAATGATGGGAACGGCAATGGGGCGGAGGGAGATTCCCCTACCTCCCCTGCCGATGAGCTACCGGGCCGCGACGATCCTATGGATGGGAGCGGGACTGGTGGAGGTGGTGGACCCACTCCGCCTGATGGCGACGACGATCCGTCTGAACCCGGGGACCATGAATCTGGCCCGGAGTCGGAGTATTATGCGCCCGCTGAAAGCGCGGATGCTTGCATCGTTGTGCATTACCTGTTCCGAAGAGCCGGTTACCCGCCAGCGTTGGCGGCGTGGAGGAACGGGGCCTGGCCAAGGCGCCTTCTTTACCCTAATCAGGCTGACTCTATTGAGGATGCCCTCGCTCTTACTCTGTGGCAAGGGCTATCAGAGGATGAGTTTTTCCAGCTGCTGGACAATGCTTCAGCAACTGATCGTCGTTTCGGCGAATACGACTGGGATTTCCTGTCAAAGGCCATTCTGTCTGACACGATGAATGCCGATGACATTCACCACGCAGGAGCCAAGGCGCTTGCTGAGTGGGCTGAGGATAACCTCGGGCCATTGTCATTTGGCCCTCGGTCGGAGCTAGTCGCTCGGTTTCACCAGATGCAAACCGAAAGGGAGCATCCAAGCAGGGAAGCGGCAAATGAGTCATGTGTCGGCCCAGGGAAACAATATGTTCCCCGTCCTCCGCTGGAGGATCAACCGAATTCGAACCAGATCTCCGCCGACGTACTCCGCGGTCGGGAGATCCGTTTGGGGCTCACTCTGCCCGACTCCCAAAGCGGAGATGATGAGCTCAGCGCGCAGGACGCAACGTGGAGCGTCGAGTACTGCGACTTTTATAAGGCCGCCGCGAATCTGTGGCGTGCGAGGTCATGCTTGCGCGAAGCCGCAGGGTGCCTGACTGAAACTGGGTATATTCACCCTCAGATGGCTGCGGCCATTGCGGCGACCGAAAAGGTCGAAACATTTTGTAATGTTCTTCGGGCTGCCAACCGCTATGCCGGTTTGGGCACGTATCGATTCAATGAAATCGTGGGCAGGAATCTGCTCGATGGATATGACGACTGGAGAACTCCTCCGAGGGAGGAGGACCATCCCGAGTTCCTTGCTCGGGAGGTTGAGGACGTCTTCCGTTCCTATTGCGCGGGCCTTTTGAGGTCAGAAAGTTTCGACCTCAGGCCCTGCGTAATTGATCCGGAACCGGCGCCCAAGGCGGAGCCGGCTCCCAAGGTGAAGCCACCTCCTCCATCTCTGTCGGTCAGTAAGGGCCTTCCTAGGCGATCGGCTCCTGCTGTACATACTGGGTCGGCTCACACCGCCAAGCGTCCAAGAGAGACTGGCGGTGGCTCCACTGGGAGCGTGCAGATCCCAGGACAGTATTTCGGCAAAGCCCGCACGAAGGAGTCCCCTGTCCAACCCACTGAACCGCCAATGGGCGGGACGGAGGGGAGCGCACAGCCGTCCGCGATGGATGTGGATAGAGAGGGGAGTAAGGGCGATGAGAAGAAGAACAAAGCAACCAAAGAGGCTGCTGTAGCGTCAAAGAGCGCAAAGCCGCATCCGGCGAAAGCGTCGCATCCTGAGGCCCTAAGCGGCTTGTTGGATGTGACACTGATCAGCGATGTACGGGAGCGTGATCGGGATATTTCCGATGACGAGTTTTCCCCTACGAATGTGTGCATGTTTCCAGACTCATGGGAGGGCGTAATGCCGACCTCCGTAACTGGAAAGTGCGGAGGCTTTGAGCAGTTTAGAAACGAGCTCATGAGGATCCAGAGAATCCTGGATTCTCCGGCGTTGGTCGACCTTGGTAAGGTCGATCTGGACGCTCTGGGCGAGCCGCCCAGGGAGTACGTCTCGGATGAGGATCACGAGGGTCATGTAGATGATGATGGCATGGGCCCATATGTGGACAAGTTCTCATCGATGGGCGACCGCGACCTAGTGCCCTCAAAGCAGGAGCCGCCCTACTATGAGGCAAAGGCGTGGCGCACCTCAGAAGAGGAAATTGAGAGGATGAAGAACCTTTTTCCATACGTTCGTGCCGAAAATTATCGGCTTATGTCAGCGGGGACTGGTCCCATAGGTGCCAAAGCGCACGTACAGGGCGTCCTCCCTGCTGGTGCGTCGCTAGAGGAGGCACTGATGGCAAAGCCCGATGTGTGCCCGATTGCGAGCACCTACAACCTCACATACGAGGGTGAAGCGGTTGTGTTTGATGCACAGAGCGGGACAGCAGGCAGAATCGCCTGTCCTGCCGGTAACGACATCTTCCATTTTTTCCCCGAAATTAAGGATACGTCGGCGATGCTTGGACGAAGCTCCAGAGAGTCGCAAATGCTGCTAGAAATTTTGTCGGGCAACACTGACCCAACGCGGTTGAACGTGAAGCCCGGTGAGCCGGCTCCCTTCTTGTGTGGGACGGTTCCAGACATTCTGGGAGGTTGGATGTCAATGACTCTAATCTCAACGCTCTTTGAGGCCCTATACGGGATCCATAAGTGCACGAGTGTCGAGGTGGCGACCTGGGCGGGTTCTCTCGCGAAGGAGAACCCAGCGTACCCTCCAGTCGAGCTCCTAATACGGACAGTCTGGAGGGGAGATGGCACGACTGTGCGCCCGAATGAGGTGCTTTTTGCGCGTTCCACCCTAATCGGGAGGGACGTGCCGTTCAAAGTTTTCAAGCGTTGGGCACTGCGTGACCGAACGCCTATGGGGCCTTTGCTTAGGCCGTTGGGAGCAGCGGAGGTCCCTTACACGGGATACGTGCTGCTGACGATGGCCGAGTATCGGTCCGCCCTCAAAACGAGGTGCATTCGGAGGCCCGGCAAATTCGCCATCACAGTTTTCCCCATGCGACCTGAGCAGGTCTGCAGGGGGGAGATCATGATTGGGTTGGAGGGCGCAAAGGTGCCTCTCCTCAAGTTGCCAAGCCCCAATAATGAGGGCGAATTTTATGTTGACGATCGCGTCAAATACATGGACAAGCGCCATGTCGTTGTGGCCGTTGACCTAAAGTGGATGGCCATCGAGGAAGCCGCCGGCATCTATAAAACCCGACGCGGTTTGATTGCTGTGCGAGAGGAGATACATGCGCCCTTCTGGCGCGCATGTTATCTGCACCAGGAAGGGGATGTAATATACATCCGTCCCTGGGCGGTCCGAGAATTGAATGTCCAGGGACCGCGGAGAGGGGTGTCATTTTCATGGGACAAAGCTCCCATGCATGACTATTGGTGCCCTCGGTGCGCGCATTTGAATATGTATGGCACCATTCTATGCAATGGTTGCCATCTGCCGATTTTCTATCGAGAGTGGGTGCCAGGCACCATCCGCTCCCAAGTTAGGAGAGGGCAGCCAGTCTGGTTGGACGGACTCAAGGCAGTCCGTGCCAACAGCTGGTATGAAGGGGAGACTGACGTGTGGGCTCCTCTCATGGCGTCGGTAAACCCGATCCGCGAGGTGGTCAGCTGTATGATCTCCGGTTTGCGCTGTGCGCCTCACCTTGTGCACAATCCCAATGCGGATACCGTGCAAGTTGCGTTTCAGGAGGTTGTGAAAGTCACCTCAAAGGACACTCACGCTTGTGTGCGTGCGAGTGACGAGGCTCTCGAGCGGTGGGTAGCGAAACAGCTGCTCATCGAGGAGAGCAATACTGGCGTCCCGATTCCCGACAATATGTCTGTCATGACATATTTGGTCGAGCACCCGCAACAGGCGGCGCAATGGGGTCGTCATATGACGAGAAAGGGCAGTCTAAATTCAGCATTTGCTCTTTACCTCTCTGTGCATATTTTTGATGCCTACCGCATCGGAATTGAGGACGGATATTTGGTTCCGCTGTACGGCCTAGGCGCCTCACGTGCGGACATTATAATGTCATTGGTACAGGCTGAGCGACGCCTCTCGGACTTCAATAGTGAGGACCCAAGTTTTGATGCCTCCACAGTTCTCGATTTGAGTATCGACTCTCTGCGGGCCGGTGGTGGATCCATCACGGCCCCGATTGAGTATGCTGAGGCATACATTTATGTCGAAAACAACAAGGTTGACATGGTCCCCGCTGCACAGCGCGACGGCCAATGCGCCATTGTTTTTGCTGACCCGCCGACTGGGAAGCACCATAGGCGGGCAGCCACTCCTAGGGGAGATCATCGGTCTGCTACCCCGCGACCTGAATCCAGGTCAAAGGGGGATCAGCAAAAGGGCAAAGCCCCTGCGCAATCCTGGCCCAAGGGTGGAGGTCACAAGGGTGACCAGTTTCCAGGAAAGGGTCACAAGGGTGATCAGTACAAAGGCAAGGGTGGCCAATACGGCTACCAACAAAGCCAGTTCGGTCGAGGCGGATCCGCCAGATCGAGAACTCCCACTGGCGGGTATCAGCCTGATGCTCGCGGGTCGGGGTACAAGGTGCACAGGCTGCCCCTTTCCCGTTCCCGAGTCCGATGTATCCCACTTTCCCAATGGGAGGATACATGCAACAGCCCATGGCTGGCATGATGCCACAAATGTGGCCTGGCGCAATGCCGCAGGGTTGGCAGCCGCATATGCAGGGTGATCCCCGCGAGCTCGAGAATCCGAACTCGCCGCATACCCCTACCTGGGGTGACGATGACGAGCTGGCCGAGACAGTGCCTCCTCCCCCTGGGGACTGGAATGTCAGCAAGGGGAAGGGGCGGCACGGCGGTGGACGACATCGGTAATACCTGAAGTCTGTCTGTGCGTTTTGCATGGCTGCGCCAACGCGCGCATGCTTTCATTTCGGAATTCACAAGATGGACTATGCTCCTTGTCGTATTTCGTTGTCTGGGCTATTCGCCATTTCAGAATTCAACTGCATGCGTGGCTGTGCGCTATTCGCGCAAGCTGCGATTACCTGTCAGGTGTGCGTCGCCACAGCAAGGCAGTCACTCTCGGCGGCGTCTATGGCCGCTGGTGATCTGCATCCTTCTGCACCGCTGCTGCTGCTGGTGGTGGTGCTCATCAAGGTGCCGAGGTGAGGATCTCGGATGCCCCGCACCGCTGCCGGTGATGTCCTACTCGGACCTAGACCGCGGATCGCTGCTGGTGGTATCCATGGCGATTGTCCTCGAATGATCGCGCGCCTAGACGGTGCTAATTTATAACCAAGGCTCATTGGTCTATGCACCATGTTTCAACCGACTGGCCAATGCGCCTAATCTAATAATTAAAAATTAAATCCACTTGAATCGAATGGTTCAATGTGGTTGCAATGCAAATGATAATTCTTTGGCTTCATGCCGGCCATTCCGAAGTTGATCCTTTGTTCTTTTCTTTTGTTGCTTTCTCTTGTTTGATTTGGCTACCGGCGAGAATCCGCCCCATACCCATAATTCGGGGTGGTGGCGGGATCCGGGCTCCAATGCGTGCCCGGGTGTGGGGTCGTGAACCCTGGTAGCCTAATCTCCTGCTTTTCCTTGTTTGTTGCTACTCAACTTCAATATGGCCAATGCGCCCTTCCAAATTCACTCCTTCTCTTTGTACAGGCGAGGGGGGTGTTTTTGGGGGCATGTAGTTTTATCGCAGCATGTTTCAACGCCACGGCCAATGCGCCGTTTGGCTCAAGCTTTTCGTTCCGGCAGTTCCACCTGCAATTACGTCGGCGCCGCTACACGGCGACCTGGAGCTCCGCTGCAAAAGGTGCAGCGGCCCTCCGTTGGTCGGTGTCGTTGGTGCTGGTGGTTGGTCAGGACTTGGGGTTGGGAACGGTGCGCATTTGGTTTGCTTTGCTCGCTCGCTGCGCTGTTCTGTTTGCCTGCTTGGTTTGCTGCTTTGTGCTTGCTTTCGGTTGTCTCTGCCCTTGCTGGGCTTCTTCACCTTGTTACAACTGGCACCCTGTTTTGGTTCGTGTTTGGCCAGCCGAGGGCACCGCTTTGCCCTTGGGACTGGGGGACTTAAACAATCTCTTCTTGTTGGTGGGATTGGGCCTGTTTATTCTCTCCCGAAATACTGTTTCAAACCCTTTCGCACTTTCATTTGGAAGGATGCACGCAGTTCAGAGAAGGTGAAAGCTGTTCAACATGCGGCGGCTTGACAAGTAAATTTGAGCCACGTGGAGAACCGGCTCGGGTGTTGAAGTGCCCTGCCATTTTATTTCTTTCTGCTTCCTAATTCCTAATTCCTAAAGGATTCTCCGGGTGTGATTCGATCGCGAGCTTGCGACTCAGGTGGGACGCCTGCGATGCCTCCTGCGGCTGGGGCGTCCGCAGCCGCTTGGTGCAATGCAGCAGTCCACAGGAGGAGGAAGCATCACCAGGGGCGGCGTGCGGATGGGTTGATTGCTTCACCTCAACCGGCTGCGGCCTCGCCAAAGAAGGGGTTGAGCGACTTGACCCTGCGGTTCCGGGGCGTCACAGCTTTTGTTCACGAGGCCAACCCCACCCAGTGTACCACGCTTGCTTGGTTTTCGAGGCTGCCAAGCAGCAACACGGGGTCACCTAAGTTTACGAGTCCTTGTGAGATCACTTAAAGTCAGTACTGGACATCAGGCTCTACAAAAGCGCCCCTGTCTGCTTCAACTTGACACGTCTGCGAGGCTAAGCGTTCTGCTAGGAAAATGTTGGTTGTGGGCAAAACAAGAGGCAAGCATTCGGTCAAACAATCAAGGGAAACCAGCTTTATTTTAAGCAGAATCACCCCAAAGTCGCAGGGCATTATGCTTACTTGCCCAATGGCCATGAACAAATGCACATACTTGTGATATTGCTAAGCTTCAAGAGAAACCCACAGACACGCACAACGGACGGGGTGAAGCTGGGAAAGCAGTTAAAGCAATCTCACGGTGCAGCGCGAACAACCACCCAACTAGCTAGCCACCAACTTGCCACCCAGCCACCCATCTACCCAGCCACCCAGGCCGCCCAACCGCCCAACTGCTCAGCCACCCAGCCACCGAGCCACCCACTCACCACTTCGGCCGAAGCGGTTGCAGGAGTGCGGGGAAAAGCCGGCCAGCACGGAGGCTTGCTACAGCTGCTCGACCTGAGTGCGTTCTCGATTTGTTTGGGGTGCCAAAGTTAACTGCTCACAAACACTGGGGCCACAAAAGGGGGCTTATGTAACATCTGAGCAAGAAACTCTGCCGATCTTCGAGAAAGATTCGATAGGTTCGCATGGAAACCTCTTCTTTCTGACAAGCAAATCACAAGTATACTCGCTTTTCATAGATTCCCTTGATGGATATATCTTCCCCTTACTCCCTTCGTCAACCCTGGGCCTTGCCATGCTTGTGTGCGAGCACCCCAAAACCCTGCTTCTCCATCCCTCTCTCCTGGGCCTGTTGCCTTGCTGAATCAGCAGCTGGCTGCACATGCCAATCAAAGCTCATACAGTGGATGGACGAAATCCATTTCGCACTGTCCAAGAAACCCTATGATGATTCACCTGTAAATACCAGCAACACAATGGTTTCCCATGGCTTGAAAGTGGTGCAGGATTTTGTCCATCCACAGTATTAAAGCAAGTTTCTACTGAGCCATTGATGACCTTTCCTTTCCTGGGGGGTGCGCAGCACATGGCCAGCAGGCACATCACCCCGATGTATATATTGATATTTAATATAGTTCTTCCCAAAAATAGCATTTCTCATCAGGGCTGCACACAGTATTCCTCGAAGGATCTGTTTTTGGGGGTTCTCCTGGTGGTCCCGCCGGGAGCATCAGAGAAGCCAAACAAAGCATCTTAGAAGCATGGCACCACGTGGCAAACGGAACGGCCCCAATGTCAGATCTGTTTGCGCCATTGCCATGGCATTAGATCAACGCAAGACATCGCTCGGGGATGCGTAGGTGGCTGCCGGATGGCTTCTTTATGCTCTACCTTCTGATTTCAGTTATCTAGATGTACTGTAGGTAACCGTGGAGTTTCTTCTTCGAATGCTATGAATGCGGTTTGTAACAAACTCTTTGAAATCGGGAGACATTTCGAGAGACCTTCTTTGTGCCTAATGTGATTGCTGTTTGAGTTTCCTGGGAAGGACAGGGCTGATTTGAGCTGGGAACCAGTCAGCCATCCAAGTAAGACACTGCAACTGCTTTATTTTGCTTGGAATCAAATGTTCATGAGTTCACTGGTTGCCCCAAGTTTCCCTAGGGTAGTGCTTGAGCAGGCTGGTCAGTCTGAGTTCAGTGGTTTCCCTTGGGATTGTTGAAACCCTCGCAGAGACCACTTGGATCACCAAGAGCCCTGTTGGATGACCAGTGTCGGCAAGTGGTTACCAACCCTACTCAGACAGTTCCTTAAGCGGGTGGCGAGAACTTCCAACTTGGAACACTTGACAATTGGGTAACCCTCCGACCAATGAACATGGAACCTGATAGGGCTGTCCTGGAAGACCATTTTCCTTTGAAAGGGGCCCCCTGTCAGGCTCCATATTAATCGGTGGGAGGGTATTATCCACCTCATCCAAAGAAAATTGATGTAACAAATGGTTTGCTTTGGTTGCCTTTGAGTGAAAGGCGGATGTTTGCTGCCGTTCCACGGGTCTGCTCTAGGCACGGCCGGGTGTGCCTGGTGGACGAGCCAGTGGTCCCGCTGCAATGCTACCTGCGGCCTGGGGCTGCAGACCCGGGACCTGATCTGTGGCACCGACGCATGCCGCTCGGACATCTTTTTTTTGGTGGGGGGGTTTCCTTACCCTAGGCGCCCAAGACCTCATTGTTTCAGGCCTTTGCGAAAAAAGGAAAAAAGCAAACCTGACAAAGGAAGTGCTTGGACACTGACAAATTTGAAACTGGGGTTCAAGGCCCTTATACTGAAGGTCTTGGGCTCCTGGGATTACAGTGAAAAACCAAGGAAGGGCGCCCTCTTCGCTCACGCGTTTTGTTTTGTTTTTTCTCTTACGCCACTAGGGCTCTGGGTTGTGGCCCGGAATGAGGAAGTGGACTCCCCCAAAATGAGTGGAGTCCGTTTGGCTTTCCTTGGAAACCAACACCGGGGCCCCGTGCACCATCCGGAAGTGGTCCTTTATGGTCAGCTTGGCTTCCCTTTGAAACCGGCTGAAGGGGAGTCCCCCCAGACAACCCCCCAGACAACGCAGAATAGCTGTCCTTTGTTATCATTTTAATTGAGAAAGAGACGAATTTCACTTCTGTCAGTTTTGCTCTAATCATTTACCAGTGGAATCCGTTAATTTTCCCAAGGAGAGCCTAAGCTCAGACGCATCGTTTGCTTGGCCGCAGTTGGCAAGGTAGGCAAAGACTTCACCCCATGCTGGATTGTCTATTTCCTGGTGGCAGAACATTGAATCCTGGCTGCCTTGGGTTCAACATCATGTGTGGCAAGTATACCGGTAGACCCCTGTTGAAGGGAGGGCGGACGCCCAAAGGAGGTTATTTACGGCATATTGACACAACCGTTTCGAGTTTGTTTTAGGTGGTTGCTCGCTCGCTTGCTGCTCAGGCGATCCCAGCACCGCCCCCAGCCGCTTCCGGAACTGCAGCAGCATTGCGGAATGCGCCTGGGAGGTCGGCGAGTGGGGCCTTTGCAGCGGCTCGGCCCGTTGGCGCGAAGCGAAGCGTCACTCTGACCCTCGAAATGCCCAGGCCTTGAACAGATGGTTGGCTTTGGGCTCGTAGCCCGTAGCTGGCCAAGTTTTTAGAACTGGGTCCGGATCTTGGGAGCAATCCAGCGGGTGCTGGGCTCAGGTTGGTCAACCCCTACTTTGTTGATATCAGGGAATCTCACCGTCGAATGGAGAGAGAGCGAGTCATTGGATCAAAGCTTGTGGTTCTGTGTCAAGACCAAAGTCATTTGGGGTCCACGTCAAAATGAGCGCAGCATGACATGAGCCATGTGTCTAGCTAGTTTTCTGCCACTATGTTGATACCCAAGACAACAAGTTTGTTAATTGCTCCACATCACGCAGAAAATCTATGTGGTGTTGTGTCTAAGTGTCGTTCTTCGGGGAGCTGTTTTGGCTTGTCATAAGAAGCATGCCAATATCACATGACATGAGGCCAACGATTTGCCTCATGATCGTTCCATCAATCATGCATGAACCCATGTCTTGTGTGAATGTTCGTAGTCAGGAAGCACTTTTGCAGTACTCGTCAACGCGAACACACGGCTCTGTTTGATGAGCAGGGAATGCATTTTACTACAAACTAACGAGCCACTGGTCAGATTGGACATTTCCATTCAACCGCTGGGAAAGCCATACCTCGAATCGATGGACCCTAACTGGCCCTCTGTCCAAAACGCAAACATGATTATGACGATGTTGAAACCCTAGGAGCCCAAGACCCTAAATATGCGGGCCTTGAACCCCCAAAGGCCTGAAGCAAATGGATGTGGCTCAAAATTAAACAGGAGGGGTTACGCAGGTTTTGGTCCATGTTTCCACATACCAGGGTTGCATTTTGGTACCGGTTTTTTGAGCCACAGCCAAATGGGGTCTGGGGCTAGGGAGCGACTGGAAAGCACCGCTCGGCCCAAAAGACGTGAGGCACCGCCTGCGGGCGCGGGGTCTTGGAGCGCCCGGTGGCGTGCCCCAGCGGCTTCGACGCGGATTGCGCGGCCCGGGGCATTCCACGGCCGATGGACCGCCGGGAGTGCACCAACACCACAGGCGCCTTCAAGCCGAAGCCCACGAAAGGGGCGTTTTTTGTGTTTTGTTTTTTGAAAAAAAGGAAGATTATATTTTGGACTGTTCATTGGGGGTTGAGCCTTCTGGGTGGAAATGCAGAGCCTTCCCAACCACGTCTTTTCATTTTCCCCAGTTCAGCGGATCAAGTGGCAGGGATGCTGTCCGCAGCCGGGATCTTGCGGAAAGGGTCCTTCCGTGTTTTGTTGGAAGCACCAGGAAATCAGCTATTTTTCAGCTAACCCTTACTTGGACGTTTGGATTGCTGGATGGAAACCATCCCGTAGCCACCAAACCACCAATCCAAATCAACAGTGAGAGGGAGCTGAATTTTGTGGGGGTCCTTTTTTTTGCGGGGATCCGACAGATTTCCTTGTTTCAAGGACCCATTTTGGGTGCATAATGGGATGCGTACATGTGTGGGAGTGCACAAGGGATGTCTTGGCAAGTCAATTGTTGATGTTTAGACACATTCACCTTGAAGCGGGCTTCAGCAGCAGAGATAATATGTAAACTCTGAGCATTTAGCTGACGTGCAACAAAGCAGGGACTGGGCAAGGCTGGGATGAAAGCACGTTGTTGGAGCCGTCTAGGTAGAATAATGTCCTTTCATGTTTCTGCCGGAAATGCTCTTATCCCGGCACCTGCTTGTTGTTTCTTGCCTCGCCGTGTTTTCTTGATTGTTCCAATAAGTGGATGGACCATAAGGTTTTAAAGATCAACAAGGGTTGCAACACCAATGTTTGCAATCGAAGATGGTTGGGAATTCCGCCTGGGTACTTCAGATTTGGTTAGCACTCTTTGCTTCTTCGTGGTCAATGCTTCACAAGAACGCGGATCGAATTGGTTCAAAGTGCTCCGCCCGCACACCGCAAGATTGTCCAAAGGACCTCAGACTCAGGACACCACGGGGGGCTATGACTCTACATGAGCAACACAGCAAGACATTATATAAGGATCATTAAGGGCGAGATGAACTGAACACAGCATAGTCCCTGCTCTTTTCCTTCCGGTGTTGTTTTTTGTTTTAAGAAAGATACTTATCAATTTTAAAGGAAAATCACAAGTAAACCAACGGTTTTGCACATCCTCTGTTTTACAGAGCATGGAGCCACTGGTTTTCGGTTGAGAACTTGCTTTGCTAGGGGCGGAATCACACCTAGGTGGTACTTCCCCAAGAAGCCGACAGGAGCATGGAGAATGCAACTTGTTTCCACACCCCCGAGTTGCCACCCAGTGGACGCAAATACCCACCTCAGCTTCTCAGCTCGCCAGGGTGTGACTGGTCAATGTCCAGCTGGTCCGATGGGGCCCCGGCAGAAGGGGGAGGCAACAAGGGCAAGGGTCATGCAGTGGGTAGCCATTTGTAGAGTCGTACACGTGTCACATGTGCCCTTGTTTCAAATGATTTCAACAAAGATCTGAATCCTAGGGTTCGGCTTGAACATTGACCACCACCCCTATTTGGCATGTCATACCAAATTCATTGTATATGAGTATACAGGCTGATGTTAAATCCTGGGTTGTTTGCTGAAAGTAAGAGTGGACAGGGAAGCCTTGGTGAAGGTTTACAACTTCATTTTTGCCCAGCTAGAAACAAACACAACGTTTCCTTGTGTATAAAACTGATTTGGCTTCCTGTGGTTCTTCTGGTGGTGCGGTGTGGGGGATTGTTTTGCCAGTCGCAGTTTAGTTGAGGACGGACAGGTAGCGTTGGAGGCGAATCTCTCAACCTGGCTTTGTTCCATCATTCCGCCGCCTTATTGATCAATGTGATCGCCTCGGCCACGAGTTTTGACAGACGGGTCTGTATGTGACCCCGATCGACAGCACAGCAGTGGACTACGCGCAATGCCAGCATGTCTTCCGGGAGAACATGTTCGACAGAGCTTTGCTTGAGCCCAGGGGCGCAAAAAGATGCTAAGACGGTGATCAAGAAGACTCAATGCCTGGAGAGGTTTGGGATCTGAGAGTGAGCAAGGATACTGAAGAAGCTCACGAGGTCCGCCTCTAGACTAGTTGATGGCTTGTTCCATCAAAGCTGCCCGATCGATCCGATTCAACAAGTGGGATATGACTCATTGCGAGGGAATATGTTCTGCTTTTATCAATCAACCGCCCGCAAAGGTCGACAATATTTCTCAACGCGTTTTGAGAACTGTTTGTGGAACCACCCATGCGTAACCTAATCCTTGCCAGCTCTCGAAGCATTCCTTCCTTTTTTGATCCAGGCCACAAACACAAAGACCCCACTCGCATGGCTTTGCAGTGTTGGGCTGGGCAGCCCCCCTAGGGTTTACCCATTGCATTTGTATTTGTTTGTTATGTTTAATCATAGTGTAGCAATCCTTCGTGAAAACAATACACAGTCCAACACATATTGTCTATACTGCACAGTCTTTCCAGTCGAGCTGCGCCGTCAATTTGTACCGTAGCTTGCCTGGTCATGATGTGTCAGATATTTGGAATCTGCGACACTTGTGTGCCTGATGACGTTGACCCAGGATGAACAAGCCCGTCCCATTATAAAGGGGGTGCTGCCTCGAAAAGTGATCAATCCCCACTAAAAGGGGCCACCCCCCTATTAATCAACCAGGGGTTTGGTAATCCAGGGTTAGCATTGCTTAGTGATCCTCATATTGTTTCAACCGGGAAACCTCCATGAAGGCAGCCGTTTGGGGAGCCATTCTTGGAACCTGATTGGAAGGCCCTCACTGATGATCCCAGGGTGACTGATGGATGGTCTGAATATATATATATATATACATATGCATATATATATATACACGTATATTTGAACACATGCTCAAAACCTGTTGACCACCTGCCGTCTGGTTCTTTGGTGAGCAAACTTCTAAAATCAGAGCGCCAAACAGGATGCTAGGTTTGCAGGCGCAGCGCTAGAGGTTTGAGTCCCCGAGCCCCGAGCGCTAGAGGTTTGCAGCCGCAGTTGCGGCGAGGGCACGCAGAGCCGGGCGGTTCTTTGTCCCAGCACCCTGGGCTATGAAGTTCGCTCGAACTGTCCAGTCGTTTGTTGTTCGCGTGAGGTGTGTGGGACTCTTTTCAGGTTGGTTTAAAGGGAAGCTAGACTGAAAACCACCAATGCCCCTAGTTTGACACCTACCCATGTGAGGTTTCTTGAGAACTCCCACGGTGAGAATTGTTTTCCCAGAACGCGGAGCAAACAGATCCCCGCTTGAGCATTGGGGACCTCATGGGGGATCAGCGACACAATTTCAATCACAGACCCAGGGCGACTCACTAAGTCTTGGCGTGTCCCCTGTTCGGACTGGGTAGCAGCATATTCTGACAATGGCGTGTGTATTTTGGGTGTGACCAGTGTGTCAAAATGGTTCATCGAGTAATTGTCCCAGGGACTCCCTGCTATGTTCTTGGTGCTGCATCATGCTTCCTTTGCCGCAGTGACACGTGACAACACAGTTGTGGCGGTGCGTTAAAACGAAACTGGGCCGTTTTCGTGTTCCTTTTTTGTTTTTTGTTTTTGTGTTTTTTATTGGGGGGGGGGGGGGAGAGCGCTTTTTTTAGCTTGAACAGCACACCATTGTGCTTCGTGAAAGGTAATCTTGGTGATTGCTTGACAAAGGAGATGGACCAGACCATTGGCTTTCAGGTAGTCAAATGAACCTTCAACATCCCAAGCACACAGACTGAACTGCATGAAGCAGTTTCGTTCTTCAGCAACCGTGAAATCTACTTCATGCAGAAAGAAGCCTTTTATCAGGGCTTCATTCTTCAGATGTTGGCTTCCGAAGTTCAAAAGTATTCTTTATTTCTTAAGCGATTTGTTCCTTCGAATGTAGCCCAACATTGCATCAGCACATTGTTTGGTTTCAGCCCTCTGAGTTTACTGTTGGCGTATGTTTCGTAGTTAGTTGGTTCGTTTATAGCTGTCCAACGGCACTGAGCTCTTTTTTGGGATCCCAAAGAACAAGGTCCATTTGCCTTCTGTTTGAGTTGATGTTTGTGTTGTTTTGCCATGTTGGATTTGCCGGTAAACCTGAGCACCGTCAATATTCCGCTAAAGGTGTCCCTGAATAGCCCTTCCAGATTGATTTATTAGTCCGTCCTTGTTCTCCCATACTGGGCAAAATACAGTAGCTGTAAATGGAGTCACTGGGCAAGGTTTGGGAGGTTAATCACCTGCAAGTGGAAACCTGATATGGAACTCAAAGAAAAGCGAAGGAACCCTTCCAAGGCATCCACAGCTTTGCGCGCTTCGTGACCTGAGGTGGGGAGGACGGGGACTGTCCGTCTCCAAAGCCCTCGGACCTGAAAAGCTGCGCGGAGACGGTGGGCTGCGCCTGGCAAATTGGCGAGTGGTCCGCCTGCGCTCCGGTGGAAGAGGGGGGGGGAGGTCGGGTTGCCAAAATGCGACGTGGTGGTTCGTCCAAAGGGAGCTTTCCCTATTTTCCAGACAAACATTTAAATATCCACCAAGCTTCTTGAGGGCAGTACCCATTAGTTTGGGTTGTTCAAGATCAATTTGATAGATCCGTATGCCTGAAGGTGGTGTCCCTTTGTTTTGGTGGTGTGCCACTAAAGATGATGGGTTAGCCAGGCGAAGCCCCGTTTTGGTCAGAGAGAACAGAATGCCAACATGGTATTTGTGTTTAAACAATTTTAAACATGTATGTGCAAGTTTAAGTGGTTGGAATGGTTGGTAGACAGACACCCCTTATGAAATCAATGTGCACAGGGTCTTTCATCTTCAAATAATCATCTTTCATTGGCTACGGGCTTCTTAAAATAACGTTTCTTCGTAGATAGCTATGCAGAGTGTCCTGGGACTTTCTTAACATAGAAACCCCGCACAAAGAATATATTTGTTTGTGGGTCCCCTTCAACCACCATGCAAAAGCTGGAGGCCCATTTTGGGCAGGCCAATCCTTCAAAGCTGGACAGGTCAACGGGTTTGCTTCCTGTTGTTCCCAATCAGAATCTGCCCAACTTGTGCAAAGCGATGCGACAAGCAGACAGCGCATTTGTGACACTCGATTATGATGATTGTTGAACATAGATATAATCATCATGGGTTGCAGGAACAAATAATGGAGTCAATTATTCTGTCTACCCATTTATATTCGACATTTTTACTAGGCAGAGCAGCCCAGCAGCCAAAGAACCTGTGATGCGTGAATACCAGGGTGTTCCTTGGTGAGAAGAGGGTCTTGCTAATTGCACAATCCAGCAGACTCATGAACCTATCCCATAAGAGGGATAATCGGGCTGCCAATTTGCAGTGTCCACCACCCTACTTGAGCAGCGATCGAAATTCCCTGCAACTGAAAGTCGCATTTGGAACGAAGTATGTTGTTCTTTGTTTCCTCGGTCGCGGAAGGCTGCGAAAGGTTCGCGTAAGGCAACACACACGCTGAAAAGCTCTACTTTGCTGTGTCCGCCCAAGCGAGAACTGTTAACCACATGAAAACTAGCGTCCATGGTTTATTTGGTTGGTTGCCTGCTTGTTGTTTGTTTGTTTGTCTGTCTGTCTGTCTGTCTGTCTGTCTGTCTGTCTGTCTGTCTGTCTGTCTGTCTGTCTGTCTGTCTGTCTGTTTGTGACAATATGTGTGTGTGTGTGTTTGCTTTTGTGTTTTTGTTTGTCTGTTTATTTGTGACAATGTGTGTTTGTTTGTTTGTTTGTTTGTTTGTTTATTTGTTCGTTTTTTGTTTTGTATTATGCTTGCTTGATTGTTTTGCCTGTTTATTGTTTCTGTGTGTCTTGGCCTGGGCTGTGGGTTGCACAGGCAGCACAATGTCTATCGGCTTCATGCTTCAACATGTGTTGAGTATATTTTTTACCATTTGCTACGTGCAACAGATTGACACGTTGATGTGATGCGTTCAGTCTGACCCCTGGGCTTTTACAGTTCGCCGCAACTTCCTCAAATCATGAGTACATATGCCCCCAACCAAGCGAAGCAGCATTTTATTCCTTCACACAAGGGGAGTTGCGTGATTTCTCGTGAAATTGAATTGCAGTGTGGCTTTCCTTGAAACATCTTGACACAATAATCCAAATGGGGCTTCCAAGTTGTTGTAAATGCCTGAGATTGTGGATACCCCTGACTCTCCCTTACAAACACCAGCTGCCAAATATGTTCCTTCCACGTAGCATCCAAGCAGACATGCATTTCTCTTGCGACAGGAAACAACTACTGTGGATGGACGAACTCCTGCACCACTTTAAAACCGTGGGAAACCATTGTTTGTTGGTATTTACAGGTGAATCATCATAGGCTTTCTTAGGTGGTGTCCATCCACAGTATGTCCCTTCCAACAACAGATGCAAGCAAAACGATGGGGGGTCGTCCACGTGGATTCATCGGTGTCGCTTTCAGCGAGGCTCTGTGGCCTGCGGCCAGGGCCTCCGCACGCGCACGCTCAGCTGCGAGGGCCCTTTGGAGAGCTGCGGGGAGAGGCGCGAGACCGAAGAAACGGCGTGGCCCTTGTTTGGGGGAGTACCCCCCGGTCCAAATGGCCTGTACCCCCCCCCCCTTTTGTAATAACCCCCAAGAAGAAATGGCGTACTCCCCCTGTCCCTTGTTTGGGGTACCTTTTTTGGGGAACCCACCGGAGGCTCCATGTTTAAGCATGACCCAGACCAGGGCTGAGTCCCTTGTCCGGCACAGAACAGGACCCCTCAGTCAGGTTCCAAGTTAGTGGACCGGAGGGTACCTGTCTTTGGTAGTCTTAAAGTGAAACCAATTAGGAGAGCCGAAGCCATGTTTTTGAGCAGTAACAAATACCCGCTCCAAGAAATATGTGTGCAGAAACAATGGAATTGGGCGGATCACCCCTCGATTATGTGTATGTTTTTGTGTGAAGAGTCTTGGAGAAATTGGGCGACCCGCTAGTTTTCTGTTGTTCCTTTGTTTTTTATTGCAGCCACAGAGAGAAGATGACATGGTCCATGTAATGGTCCCCAATTGAGAGCAGGATGCTGTGAGATGCGTTTTTTAGTACATTTGAAGCTGTTTGGAATCTGGCTTCCCCTGACATAGACTTGCAGATTCAATAAAAGAGACCGGGACGCCGTGAGCGTTTCCCATTGTGATTAGACATTCGAGTTGAACTATGTTTGAATGATGTGCGCTAAAATGTCAACTGATTTGTAGATAAAGTCTGTTGGACAGACATTCCTGTGCAAACTACATTCTAAAATTGAGTGCACTCTATTCTATTCTATTATAATAAACTTCATAAACTGCGATTGGATTAGTTCCTTATCAAGTTCTGTTGACACTCTAGTTGAATTGCAAAGTTCTATTCGGAAAGGGTTTCTATCTAAATTCTAAATCTACGACATAATTCCTAGAAGGATTCTGAACAAGTAGTTCCTTATTGAGTCCCATTAAATTCTTGTTCATAATCAATTGAAGATTACAGAGCGGTCGTTGCTGGAGGTGTGAATTGAGTATGGCAATCGCTACAACACACTGCGTTTTACGGTGTCTTTGACCATGGTAGTGCTGAGACTAGCAAAACAACGATTTGGGACTTCTGAATTATTTCCTTAGGAGTTTGTTTTAATATATTTCTAGCTGAAAATATAAAGAATTTAGCAAGGACATGCCCCAATCATAAGTTTGATTTTAACATACAATATAAATTGCGATTAGTCTATTTCAAATGAACTGTTACGTAGGATATCCTTTCCAAACGATTTTTTTTACAAGCCAGAAAACATTTAAACATCTACTTGATATATGTATCAAGTTCTAATCAATGTTTATCTGAATTCAAATAGAGTTATTAAGGAATTCAGAGGAAACCATCTCTAGCTTACTGTACTAGGGCTTGGATGTGAATTACACAAGTGCACTTGAACACAGAAGCTCTTGCAACAAAAAGCCGCATACGGTAAAACTGGGACTAGGAGGCAACAAAAAGAGAACGGTTTTGGAACCTTTAATTTCCTTCTTTATGAATTCTACCTAATATCTTTATCTGAATCTGAATCTCTACTGAAACTGAAATACCCCAATCTGAATCTCTACTGCAAAACGAAAAAGCAAGTCCTGACTTGCAGAGCCTTGTTTTTGTTGTGTTGTACAAACCAGTGCACTCTCAGGGCGTCCTGTTGTGTTTTGGGTTGCTTGAAAGAGGAAATCAAATGGAAACCCGCCGGATTGGGGCTGCAGGCCTCCAGAGGCCGAGAACTGCACGGGTTTGGCCTGCGGCTGGCGGGTGGGAAATTGGCAGAGCTGCAACGCGAGCTGCGGACACGGGCTGCAGATGCGGAGTGTGGAGTGCCTCTTGGATCTCAATGCAGACGCGCGGGGGGGTGGGGGAGGAGGGGTCGGGCGGTTCCTTTGATGGTAGCCCCCTATTTTCGGGTTGGTGTAAGAGATCAAACGGAAACTATCAGAGGGACCAAGTACCTCATTCGGCGGAGTTGGGCACCAATCCCCTCTGACAACGCCTAACGACCGTAAATATGAGATACTTGGACCCTTTGTGCAAGTTGACTGGACTTGTTTAGACCTTGCTTGTCACTGAATCTGCTGTGACAATAGATTGAGGAGCAAATGAGTAGCTAGCTATGATGTGTATATATATAGTATACGGCTGCAGATAGCCATGTTCTTCTCATAAGAGGTCAATAATCCAGCCTTGCAGAGCGTAGCCCGAACAACTCCCGATTTGGAGCCTAAGAACCAGTTCAACAGAACCAATCCAATATGGTGAATTTGGGGAGCTCATTTATCCACCAAAGGTTTTGGGCCATGCTGGGTGGAACGGGGAAAACATGTGATGTGATTCACCGGTTTCACGCACACCACGGAAAGCTCATATTGGTTACTGATGCTGCTAAGGGACCCACTGGGCTGAGTCAGTGCGAGTCCGCAACTGGAGGTCTGTTCGGTGATGGAGCCAAAGCCTGAGTACAGGGGCCACTCCTAGCTAGAAAAAGACCATACATGGCTTCTACATGTGCCTCCGACCCGAAACAGTCGTCTCATGCCCCGGGAACCAAATATAAATGAAACCCACCCAACATGGCCAAAGGCTGTCTTGAAACAAAACACCAATTCCAGCCAAATCCAAGCCGGACCTAAACTCAAGTTACCCTCCCCCGGGCCCAAAGTCAAACTCATCCGTGGCATAAACCACTTGAGGCGACGAGCCTGGCGGCTGTGTGGGTGCTGGCCCCGCCACCTGGCAGGCCGAAATATCCACTGACGAAAGGGCAAGCCAAGAGGATGTCACATTTACACGGGCAGAAGGAAAAGACCATGGAATTGGGGATCCCCCGGTTTTGACACATGGGGGAAAGAGGCCGCTGGTAATAGTTCCGGTGGGGGTTTTAGGGTACTTTGAGGCAACAACATATGATCACTGAGCGGTAGAAGGACTTATGCTGGCCCCTGTAGCATCCCCACTCTCGAAGCAACATATCAATCGGGCTGTGTTGCAGAAAGGGACCACCCTTTTGGATGCTTGCAATGGTAAACAAGCGGGAAACCAAGCCAATGTAAAGGGCCCCGTGTTTTTGAGAAGCACCCAAATATGTGGACGAACATTATGGAAGGTGGGCCCACCAAAAAGAGCCGGGTTCTTCCAGCGCGACCGCGACCTTCTCCCTGAATGTCGGTGCAAAGGGACACCTATGATGGAGGGGCGCACTTTTCCCAGGTTGGGGTTAATTAGGGTCAGGTGTGAAAGGAAACCAATAATATTATGCATATTATACATATATATATATATATATATGTAAATGGGTGTGTTTTCTCTCGAGGCCAGCCTGTTCTGGAGGCAGCCCCTCAAAAGGGCAACATGTGTTTGTTTATTTTCCTTGTAGTATGACGCAGGAAGGAATCACGAGCTTTCACACATTCTCACATGAACTCCCTTGTTCTGCTTTTATGTATCTTTTCGGGTGAGAGTCGAACAAATAATCGTGCGATCAATCAAGTGAGAGGCCGAGTTTCCTGTCAGTCACACTGTGAGGTCGGGTTCCCAGCTTTGACACATCCCCAAATCCGGGGGGTGCTTCGGGGCCTGCGGGTCGTTGTGCCGAGCAGACACCAATGGGATATAGGATGCCGCCAGGAGGTGGCAACATTGACTCCCCTTTTCGTCTTTCAACACGCGAGGGGTGCTTTGACACTGCACAAGAAAAGCTGAACACCTACCATGCACTCACTTGCCGAAAGCCGACCTTTTGACCCTATTTCGGTCCATTTCAAGTGGCCCCTAAAAGGTGACTACCTTTTGTTTCGGGCTCCTCGAGAAACAACTGAGTTTATGGTTGGTCTGCTCGAACTTGAGCCTCCCGAGCCCTCATGTGCCGTTGGAGGCCTGTGTTAGCCGCGACGCCTGCCGCTGGCACTCGGGCCAATGGTCCAACTGCTCGGAGGGCTGCGGCCTAGGCACGCGCAGCCGCCAGGTGCTGTGCTCAGGCGGGCCGACCAGACAGGCAGCGCCAGCAAGGATAACCCAGAGGGTCCAACTGAGTAGCCTTTTTGTTGATGAGATGTTGGGGGTGTTTTGTTTTGCCTGGCCCTGGCACAGGGCTAACCCTGGCAGGTGGTTGGTTGGTTGGTTGGTTGGTTGGTTGGTTGGTTGGTTGGTTGGTTGGTTGGTTGGTTGGTTGGTTGGTTGGTTGGTTGGTTGGTTGGTTGGTGGGCCGGCTGGCTGGCTGGCTGGCTGGCTGGCTGGCTGGCTGGCTGGCTGGCTGGCTGGCTGGCTGGCTGGCTGGCTGGCTGGCTGGCTGGTTGGCTGGCTGGCTGGCTGGCTGGCTGGCTGGCTCGTTGGCGGCTCGGTGGGACAAAGGTTTGGGATTGGTTCAGGGTAGGTTTAGGGTAGATTTGGGGAAGTCCGTTTAGGGTAGGTTCGGCCCGGGATCGCGTTCACATCCTCAGCATCGTTTTCAACATCCTCGGCATCACCAGGTATTGCTTTAGGCTGGGTTTAGGGTGGGTTCCAGGTTGGCTCAGGGTCGGCTCCAGTTTTGGCTGCCACCTACCTTAAACCACCCAAGTGGGCTTAAACACAACCACCGAAGCCAATTTTAAACCCACCCGAAACCAGCCCTAAACCCACACGAGACCAACCTCAAGAAGCCCCACCATAAACCAGCACTAAACCATCTGCCGCAAGCACAGCCAGCCCCCAAATTTGCTCTCAATAGGTTAGGAATTCACGTCGACCCTGAGCCAACCTGGAACCCACCCTAAACCCAGCCTAAACCAATACCTGGTGATGCTGAAGATGTTGAAAACGATGCTGAGGATGTGAAAACGATCCCGGGCCCGAACCTGCCCTAAACCCACCCCAAGCCTTTGTCCGTTTGTGTCCCTTTCGTGCGCCAGGGTTAGGCTAGTGCCAGGGTTATGCAAAGAAAAAGCACCTCAGCCTTTGTTGGGGGAGCATACCTGAACACCCGCTCACATGGCCTGAAATGTGCTGCGTGTTCCAAAAAAACCCTTCCATGCTCCTAGCCTGGCTGTTAGTTGGGGGTCGATGCTGGCACAGACCCTTAGACCTGGGGTCGCTACTCCCCTTCTAATTTGGCTTTGACAACCACGGGTACATTGTGTGTTGCTCCTTGAGACTTGTGTTTCTTGGTTTTCCTGACTTATTAAAAAGAGCAATCGGCACGAGGCTATCAATTATTGTCAAGCCTTCCAAATGGTTGGATCAACATTTGAGCCTCCTTTTCGAAAAGCGGTCCGTTGAACATCTCCCATATAGCTTGCCTTTTCAAAGGTGCTAAGCTGGCGTTGCTGACATCGTCAGGGGTTGGAGCTTGGAAGCAAGCGGCCATGGAAACATACAGAACAAACACCTGCTTAGGGTTGGAGCGGGGGAGTAAATGGGCCAAGTAACTTGTTATCAGCATGTCGCCCTTTGGCATCCCTTTGGGGCGGAAGGTGAGAACACTCCTGAGAAGGGACCTCTTTTGAGGGAAGCACATCACTGAAGCAAGTGTTTCTCACCAGTATTTATGCTGCATGAAAATCATCAGGAAAGGCCCAGGGAGCCCATCTTGAAAACAAAGCAGGAGATGCAGAAACAAGCACTTGCCAGCTTGCCGCATGCCTTACTTGGATGCTCGCCACATTGGTGAGTGGTTAGGGAATGTTGGGTACATGGATATAATCCGCTCGTGAAGAGGCTCAGCTGGCGAACGCGCATCTTCCAAAAAGCATGTTCGTCCAGCACTTTACGGGATAATGAGGTGCAACAACAATCAGGAATCGTGTGTTTGTTCCCTGTTTTCCTCACTAGCACAGACTGCAGCATGTGCAGTTTTCTTGTGCATGTGCTGTTCTGAACAATCCCACATAATTTACACCGCACTAGCTCGTGGCAATGTGGATTGTCAAGGATAGTGAATTTGTTTTAGCCTAGGGCATCGCACTTATCCTAAAGTAGGTACCCAGGGGCTATCCTTTTGGCGCGAGTGCTTGCTCCCTGGACCTATATCGACTGGGACTGGAAGCGCTGGCTGAAGTGTTTGTCGCTGACAGCAATTGGGTGTGTGTGTGTGGGTGTCGTTTTACGGAACCCCCCAAAACAAATAGAATAGATAGTAGTGTTCCTCGGTTTTCCTTTTGGTTTCCCTTTAAAAACCTGCCAAACAAAGGGGGTACTACCAAAACAGAGACGCGCAAATGCTTTGTTGGAACAACGGCCTTTCGGCAGGGGGTAGCGTGCAGCTTTGCAGCGAGTGGCCGCGGCCAGCAGATGCGGAGTCCTGCTCGCAGGAGAACAGGTCCAGGCACGGACGCAATTGCACATGTATGCATACAGATATACATTATATATGTATATGTAGATATGCACATATGTATAGATATGTATACATATATATATATACAAACATAGATGGGTATGTCTTAAAAGCGGGACCCCCCTCAAAACAAATAATTAAAATAAAAATGTGTTTTCCTTGTGGCTTCCCGTTAAAAAAATAAATAAATAAATATATATATATATATATATCATTGTATACACGTGTGCAGTGTTATTATTATCTATGTATGTTCGTGTATTTGTATCTACAGGTAGACATACATATAGGGGTCTTCCACACTTCGCATGTGAAGCCCTTATTTGTGTTACAGTTGTTCTAAATCTTTGATGCTTTCCGATCTTTCTACAAAACTAGAGCAGTCTGGGAGCAAAAACGAATTAGGTCGACTTGGGTAACATGTTTGTTTGACTGTGGCTCATACGGGGCTGTCCAAACATCGGCCCACGCCTGTGGTCAGGCTGGGCCCCAGTTGTGGCTGGTCGGTGGGCGCCTGGTCCACCACCTGCGGCGACAAGTGCGGGCCACACCTCCGGGAGGCCGGGTTGACGGGTTGAGAATCTCAGTTGCCACAGGTAGCCAGGAGGTTCTTTTTTTTTCAAGTGGCTCTGTACCTTGCTTTACGTATTGTGCAATGGTGGTTGTTCCCTTGGTTGACTCTTTTCTCTCTCACTATATATACATATACGCATCAGTGGTGGTTTACCTTGGTTGTCTTTAGAGGTAACTAGAAACACTGGGACAGTTGTTGTAGGAGCCTTTTGGCTCGCCCCCCAAAATTGCCTGGGGCAGAAGGTGGCCAGATTCTGCGTTCTCACGGGCCGATGGCCTCATCCTTACAGTAAGCCTTACAGTTTCTTCTGCCTGTCGCCAAAGCAAGGCCTTGCGGTTACCCACCTGAATTGGGCCATTCTGCATGTTTGGCTTATATGGGAGTAGCAGCTAGTGATGCACAATCGGAATGCTTGGCTTCAAGCACTCCTTGCAGATGTTTTTGAAGGGGAGTTCCAGGTGCAGCAGTTGTTACGATATTTTCCACCCGTTGGTTTTCTGAACGACTGGGGCAACATAACCGGCCTTGGTTTGTTTAGCGGATGTTCTCGTGAAGCAGACATCCGGGAATCCAATCAGTGCTGCCACAGGCCCATTTCAGTTTGCAAAACCTATGTGGCAAACAACTAAACTCCAAGAGTCTAATCAAGCAAGAATCATCAAAGGGGTTCCTTCCACTCTTTGGCCACGACATTCAGCTCAGCTCCCCTAAATAGAGGGCTCCTCCAAAGTAGCCGATGCCCAAGGCGACTCTTCTGGATCTTGGTCTCCGGTTCCGATTTTTCAGGGCACTGCGAGCTGCCTGGCACTCGGCCAGGTCTTCTGCGCGGGGCACTGCTTCGGGCGCGCCCCGGAAGGGGCCAAGCCTTGCGAGGTCCAGGCGCGATCCGGGAGCGATCCGGGAGTTTTCGTGGACAGAGCCCAACTTGTAAACGTGGGATGTTCAGAAGTCATGTTGAGACCATTGGTTGTCCAAATTTTCCAAGATGTGTAGGGGTGTTGCCTTCTGGAGTTCAAAAGGCGGTTTAGTCACATGTAACTCTGAGACCATTCATTGCAGTTTTCCAACAGGAGATTTGCTTCTATTTGTTGAAACGGCGGTTCCCTTGCTAGCCTATTGTGGGCGTGATTGGAATGGCCCAGTGACACCCTTTGGAAACCATTGAGTTAAAACCCAGGGTTAGGCCAGACAGGTGAAACAACTTTGCTTAAACAACCTGCATTGGTTGTTGCGTTTGCAAAGGGTTCAGAAGTTGGCTTTTTGAACCACTGTTGCCCAACCCTATTAGCAACCTTGCTGCCAACTCCCAAATATTTGCTCCACTCCCACCCAAAGATCAGGATATGTTGGAGGTGCCAGGAAGAGCCTGATATGCAGCGCTCATTGTTCTCGTAGTTGTCATGTCCTGAGAAGCAATTGTAGCTAGAAAGTGGACTTGGTCTTCAGGTTGTGTTGCCAGTCATATGTTCCTCGTTGCTGACACGGGTTGTGGGTAATGGACTTCACTTCTGTGATACCCCTGGGAAACACCGTCGCAATAGCCAGCGGCACTGCATTCAAAGGGGGAGGGTCCGACAGTCCCAGGTATCCAGCCGGAACCATCCAACCTTTTATTTCCATCCGGGGTATGTCCAGGCTGCTGCTTAGACCGAAAAACGAGCAATGCTGAAAAGTATGCATGAGTCCCGCGACAATCCGCGACACGATCTCAGAGACACTTGCATGCGTGTTTCATGCAGTCAGCGGGCACCAACCTTCGCAATACCCAAGAAAAGGGGACTTGCCCTTGGCGGTAACGTTGATTAAAGACCAACCCAGGTTGAGTGGAACAATTGCTCTCAGCGGTTTTTGTCGGTATCGTGAGAACTGTCGATGTATTGTAGTTGGTGTTTGCCAGTTTTGACCCTTAACTTACTATATATATATTCAGAAGTGCTGCTTCAGACTGCAGGTCATAGGGTATGGGTCAAAATCAAACCACCAGAGGACCGCAGGTTTAGTCGATGTGTCCATTTACCCCTATTTTTGACACACACCCAATTAGCGCCTCAGTGTTGCTTCACAGGGAGAAAGTCACCGGCCGCTCCAGGAGTGTGGCGGCGACTCTTCTGCCAGGATCGGAGGGTTTGTGGAAAACAGTCGAAAGGTGGTTTTTGGATGTTTCAAGGGAAAGCAAAAGGAACTACTTGTGAAGAGTCCCCACACACCACAAAATCAAACCCACACCGAAGGAGTTCTGTGTGCACCTCTCACCTCAGATCTCAGTGTTGAACTGTCAGCGCTAACTTTACGATTCCGCTTGATATGGTTTTGTCCACTAGTCCTTCAGAGCATTCTAACATTGAGATTTGGGGCAGGGCGGTAGACTCAGAGTGAAGGGTTTGAGTATTTCATCCATCTACTGTAGTTTGGGAAATAGGCAGCGGAATTATGTTGGCTCTTTGCCCCCTTTTCTTGTCAGCTTCCGTTCTCCTGCAGGCTCACCGTTCTTTTGAGACCTTCTGTCGATTCCCTGGGTGTTTTCGTTTGATGGGACAAGGATGGGACAAGCACAGCCCTTTTGGAACCATCAATGCGCGAACCCCGAAGGTAAGATTCAATGATTTGCCGGGCAACCACTTTTCCTTGATCTAGACCGGGCGTCCAACCCTCGGTACTTTTTTGCCAGGGTACCCCAACATAAAGTGGTCTCAAAAAAAGGTGCAAGCGGCATCAAGGGCTCTCGGGTGACCAAAAAAAACACCAGTGGCTTCCTGTTTCTCCAGCTTTCCTGGATTCACCGCCAGAGAACGATCATTGGCACACTTGTACCCCTTGTCTGATTATTCTTGGATCCACAGTACCAGCCAGGACTCACTAGCATTTGACTTGGGCTCCTGAAAGATAGTTGTCCTTCAAACAGGACCCTTTGGGTTCCATGAGGGGTAGACACTGGTTCAGCTGCTCTTTTGTTGGGGGGGGCCTATTTAATGAGACAACCCCATGTCTTAGGCTTTCCCATGGCCACCACAAAACTGGTGGGGGGGTGCCTATTTTTCAGACAACCCCATGTGTTTGGTCTGGTTTTCCCCTGGCCGCCCATTTGCGGGGCCCCCGATGGGACAGCCAAGCGACGTGGAAGGTTTGACCTCAGCCTCCGCCTGGAGAACCCCTCGGAGCAGCTGCTCGAGGAGCTGGTGGCCGGCACCCGCCAGGCCGTGGGAAACGGGGGAAACAACGGGGGTGGCGGCTTGGTGATCAAACCTGGGGTAATGCGTTTTTTTTTTTTGTTTATGCGTTGTTTGTTTCTTCTTCTTTTCTGTTTTTGTTCTGCGGTCAAACACGGGGCAAATGGTTTTTTGGTTGCACCAGCCCCTGGCCCCTTTTAAAAAGAAACCCCAAAGAGGTTACGCAGAAAACAGCAATTGGGGGTTGAACATGGGCAAACGGGGATGCCTGACATTGGCCTGTAAACGGGAAGCCCTCACTGGCATGGCGGACACCTAGTGTCCATTTGGCAACCAGTTGGATTTCAAGTGTATTAATTTGTTCACGGTTTGGCGCTGCAATGTGGCCTCTGTTCTCGGATGTTTGCGCGGAGACCTAGAAGGAGCCAGACACGCAGCTGTGTGTCAAGTCTGGGGTCCCCTCCAAAAATGAATGTTTTCCAACAGCGCTTGAACTGGATCAGCGAGTCCGTGACAATGCCCAGTCAGGGCCCCGGGGCGGCACATGCCAAATGAATGCCCACACGTATCGTTTTCCTTTCACTAGCAGGCCAAGGCCCATAAAGGCAGATTCCTTCAACAGGTCACATAGCCTACTGGTCAACCCTCTAGAATCCTGTTCTAGCACGTCCAGTGGGTCGCTGTCTGCTGGGCGTACTTAAAAACGGATCGGCATAAAGGTCCTTTGACATCTTCGGAGGAGGGAGGGCCAATCAGAAGAGACTAGGTGGAGCCCGTCCTGAGGTGAAAGCAGATGGCATGTGCATCATCCGCTCACGGGCATGAAGGGAACTCGGGCGTCTATGTTCACCCGGGCGTTACAAGCATACCAGCCAAAGCCATCATACAGGAAACGCGTTCCACTACTTGCTGGCTTTTTTTGCACGGCCACTGCAATTTGACTTGCAGCTGGACGCCGCATGTGAAGCTTTACACCAGGTGTTCGCTGTTGCACGGAAGGAAGATGTGTACGAGAGACGATACACATCTTGGGGGTCTTACTTGGGCGCGTGTCTGCGGAACATGTGTGGAACTCTGTGAGCATCGGGACAACCGCGGAGGAACTGCGATGGCATTTGGCTCAGACCGGGCACGGGGCTGCAGCACAACGCCCTGCAACAGACTGGATGGCGAGCATCAATGTGAGTGTTCCGCCTGACTGGAGGAGGCCGACCTTTGGCAGGGCGGAGTCACGGCCAACATGTGTGTTCAGGTCCAGGTATTTCTACCATCCTTAGAATCAACTCCGAATTGGCCAATAGACGTAGCGGGTATTTAAAGTGACCATATTCGTAGGATTCTTTGAATGCAGAATGAATATTCCCGCCTATCAATACGGAGTGCCCCACTTGCAAAAAGTACACGACCCCACCAGCTTGAGGCATGGTCGTGCGTCGCATTCCTGTGCTCAATCCGGAGTTTGTATTTGTAAGAGGAAGCTCTCTTACCCAAATTGCGTGTCAGCAAGCGGATCTGATTCACTAACGCCCAAGGTTTGATTGCTGAAAGACCTACCTACCTGGACCATCATTTGTTGCATCAATTTGTGCCCCTTAGGTGTTTTGTGGCAGAAATTTTCTATTTTGGAGTTTTGCAGGGGAGCGGGCGCAAATTTGGTTTCGAGCAGTTTTGGCTATTGCTGCGGCTTCTCTCCTTTCATATAGTCTGTTGTGTGGAAGCATGTGGAAACATACCCGCACAACGGGCGCAAATATCCGCCAAACGAGCGCACATACCCGCAGAAAGAGACAGGTGGCCCGAGCATTTTTTTCGTGACACACATTTATCTAGCAATGGAAGGACCAGGTAGGACCTAGGTCACAACACAAAACACCACTTGGGGTGAATGGGTATGACGCTACCGTCAACCCTTTGGTCCTTGATCTTCGGAGACCAGCGGAGCATTCCCGAGGTCGATTTCTTGTGGTGATGTTGTCGGGCATTCCATGGGGGTGGGATGCAGGGAAGTGTTCCGAAGTAGCTGGCTGGCTGGCTTTGGAGTGTTTCAAGTGAGAATTAAGTTCAGTTTCTTAGGCATGCGAGACTCCAAAGGTAAGACTGCTGGAACAGTGTGACCTGGAGAGAGGCCTTGCCCGGCAGGCTTCAGTAGACAGCCGCGCCTAGTGCAAGTGGTTGTTCATCAAGACATTTTGGTGTTGGGCGTTGGCTGGGGAAGTCGATGTTTGGGGAAGTCAAATAGTGATGTCAGTGTGTAGACTTTTTTGGATGCCCATGGGGGACGTTTCTCAGATGCTGGCTGTGGATAAAACATGCGAGCACTGAATAGTTGCGACATTTAGACATTGTGCTTTCGACTGGCATAAGCTGCTGTATTAACTTGCAACGGACATTGGCTTTCTCTTGCCTGGAGCGGGAGGATTCTGCTGGTGGTAGCTGTGGTCTTCCCCTTGGACTTTGCCTGGTACGCGCTGATGATGTTCTCGGGTCTTCCGATCTACCCACTGGTGACCTGGTTGCTTAGAGCTCGGCCTAGTTTGCTCAGTCATGGATGGACTGCTGTAAGTCGTGACAAGGGTCCATGATGAAAGACCCAGACGCACATAGGCGACAGAGACTGTTGGACCCTGACAAGTGATCCAATCTTTCTTAAGGCCTTTTTTAGCCTTCTTTATGACTCTCCCAAGACTCCGGGACGGTGCTCGGCGAGACTGTGACACAGCAGCTTGCAAAAGCGGGACTTGCCAGGGTGAGGCAGACATGGAGTGTCGATGTTGAAAGAAACAACACAGGATGGGCTTGTTTCCATGACCACGCCAACTATGATGGTTCTCCTTTCAGCGCATGTGTTGGCTTGTACATGGGTTTGCATGTGAAATAGTGTGTGTATATATATATATATGTATATATGTTCCAGGCCGTGGACCCCCCCCCTCCAACCCCCCCCCCCTGTGGGGGTGGGGTGGGTGGTGGGGTGGTTGGGTGGTTGGGGTGTGGTTCGGAGTTGGTTTAGGCTTAGTAAGTTGGTTCAGGGTTGGTTTGCGGTGGGTTTGGGGTTTGGCTTGATTTTGGCTTAGGGGTGCAGGGTGGTTTGGTTTAGGGTAGGATGTTGCGAGAGGTGTGGGGGTGTTGGTTCATGGGGGTGAAAGGGGGAGTCTGGGACCGAAGCTGCAGGGCTCACACGGTACTGGACAGCATCCCCAGCATTGCCAGCATCATCCCCAAGATGCGGATGATGCGGGGGAGTGGGGGGACCATACCATTGGGGGGGGGGGGGGGTTTACGTGGCCCAGGGACTGGTACATATATATATATATATATGCTCACCCCCCCCTGCATGACCTACCTTTTTAGCTAAAAAAAGCAGGATCTCATCTATCATTTGCCCCTCCCTTCATCGCTATTGGTGGGGCACAGCGCTTGGTGTTCATTGCACACGCGAGCAAGACACAAAACTAATTATCTTCAATGCTTATTGATTGAAGCAATCGAAAACCTGTTCCATTATGTTATTCACCGCCACTCATAACATAATGATGGTCCATTTAATATTAATGACAAGTTAATTTTTAAATATAATTTTCTAAATTTCTTTAATATCAACTATGACAGATGTCCCAATAATAAAACCAATAAACATAACTGAATTCAAACAATCCAAATATGAGCACGTGCTAAAATTACCATTTAGAAGTATTATAGTTGCTTCATCGACGGGAGGCAAAACAGTTTTAGTCCAAAACCTTATCTTGAATGTTTATAGAAATTCATTTGCAAGAATATTTATATTTTCCCCCAGCGTTCATAATGACCCAACTTTTACAGAAGTTAAAAAATACATCAGGGATGAATTGCACGTGGATGATGAATAAGAACAAATGTATTTTCATAACTATAATCCAAGTGATTTAGAAAATGTAATTGAAAGACAGAAGAAAATAATTAATTATATGAAGTCTAAAAAGATAAAGAAATTACATTCAATATTAATCGTTATAGATGACCACGCATTCAATATTAATCGTTGTAGATGACCACGCAGACGATCCTAAATTTGTTAGATATAGTAAATTATTACACGGACTTTTTACAAGAGGCAGGCACGATGCAGTAAGTGTAATTTGTTCAACACAAAAATATAATGTTTTAGTGCCTATCATTCGTTTAAATGCCAGTTCATTATATATTTTTAGGTTGAAAAATGCAAGTGAGTTAATGAGTTTTATTGAAGAAAATAGCGCCATTGTTGATAAACAGCAATTATTAGATATGTATCATCAAGCCGTTAATGACGCACCTTATAGTTTCTTCTACGTGAATATGAATGCTAAAGACATTAACAAAATGTTTCATATCAGATTTGAACAGGCATTTCAATTTACGAATGATGAATAAAGATGTTCTAATTTAATATAATATAGTAATATGCCAATGAAACTATGTAGATGTGGTGGATTTTATCGTAGAGGTAATTGTAATTTTCATACTAATTCTTGGATACATACACTTTATAAAGTATTGAAAAGAAGGGCAACAGACGAGGAATTATTAAGATTTCAACATAATTTTGGTTGATGAAGAAGATTTAATAGATGATATAAGTAGTACTACTTCAACAACAATACCAGAGGATAACATGACAGATTATGATAGCAATTAATAATATTATTACATGTTAATATTATTAATTTAAATTAACGAAGCATTGCAAAATTGTAAGGCAGGAAGTTTATAGAGTAATTTGTCAGCTTTTTCTTTCTCTAGTTTCTCAATTCGTGTCACACATTCTTGAAGAGATGTAATAATAAAAGTGTCTGCTCGTGTTTTTTCATCTATACTTAAATTCTTAATGTCTTCCAAACTATTTCCATTATTTTTACTTTTACCAATACCCATTATATATATTATTATTAAGATTTTAATTTTTCAAAAATATTTTTTTGTGGTTCTTCTTCTTCGTCTTCAGTTGGTGCTGGTATTTCTGTTGTTTTAGATGTCTGGCCCACGACAAAATCTTGGATTCTTGGTTTTCTCGAGGTGTTCTTGGCTTTCCTTGTTTTACTCTGGAATTCTTGGTTTTTTGCTGGAAAAAAACCTAGTAAATCTTGGATTTTTGCTGGAAATCCAAAAAACCCCTAGTAATTCTTGGTTTTTTGCTGGAAATCCAAGAATTCCCAAGTAAAATCAAGAAAACCAAGAAAACCTCGAGAAAACCAAGACTCCAAGAATCCAAGATTTTCATGTAGATGTCTGGCCCACGACAAAATCTTGGATTCTTGGTTTTCTCGAGGTTTTCTTGGCTTTCCTTGTTTTACTTGGGAATTCTTGGTTTTTTGCTGGAAGTCCAAAAAAACCTTAGTAATTCTTGGGTTTTTGCTGGAAATCCAAACAAACCCTAGTAATTCTTGGTTTTTTGCTGGAAATCCAAAAACCCTAGTAATTCTTGGTTTTTTGCTGGAAATCCAAAAACACTCAGTAATTCTTGGTTTTTTGCTGGAAATCCAAGAATTCCCAAGTAAAACAAGGAAAACCAAGAAAACCTCGAGAACACCAAGAATCCAATATTTTGTAGTGGACCAAACATCTACCTGAAAATCTTGGATTCTTGGATTCTTGGTTTTCTCTCGGTTTTCTTGGTTTTATGTGAAAAATGATAAAAACCCAAGGAATTCTGAAGGTTTTACTGCAAAACCATCAAAAACCCAGGGAATTCTTAGTTTTTGACTTAGGGATCTATCTGAAAAACATATCAGTTTTTACACTTGTTTTTTTGAATGCTTTCCCGTTTTTCTAAAAAAACACGGGTTTTTGCACATTGTTTGCTAAAACCATCAAAACACACTTTTTTCTTAATTTTTCAATGGTTGACTGTGTTGTTTTTTAATCGAAAACCATAAACACATGTGTTTTTTTCACTTTTTTATTGTCTGCTAATGGTCCCCAACGACTTTTTGAAAGACAACGGTAGGTCATGCAGGGGGGGGTGACCATATATATATATATATACGGATATGTATACACATACACCATTGATATTTGAGCAGCTGCAGCAAACCCAAGTAAACATGGCAATATCCTTAGAGCCAATTAAGAGTGCGTGTTTGTGCCGGTCAAATTCATTTTGTCTACTTCACAAAATGATGCTTCATGTTGCTTCCCATTTGACACAACACTGGATGAATGGCCTTGTTGGGTGAGCAGAGCAATCATGCTTCTTCTATGTGCGGCTATTTTGAAAAGTGAGCTTGCCAAAAGTGCGGCAGATTCAACAGGGTCTATCTGGAAATATACCCGGGTTTTGACATTAGGTTGTTTTTGCCAAGTACCTAAGGGTCATCATGTATTGGTGGAGTCCAAAAAAAGGGCCCTTGAGTGGTCGGGGTGCATTTGAGGATAAGGTACATGAATACGGAAGATGCCCAGCGTTTCAGCAGAGTTCCTGTTGTTTTATTTGATTGCCAGAGCAAGTTACAGACTACTGTAAGGTTTTTGCCGGAGTACTGTTGATTCGGCTTCAATCTCCAAATAAATAGTATAGAAGCCTTTGGAGTTGTTTTTTGTCCCGACCTGCCATTGAAGGCAAGTCCAAAGGACATCACCCTCCGTTTTTTCCACATTGCAGGACGCGGCTTCTTGTTCCCGCAAGCCACATCCTACCCCAAAGTACCAGCCCTTCAAGACACCCGCTTCCAATCATTAGGGCCGTTTTTCTTCCCCTGGGGTTACGCCACGGCTTCCGCACCCAAAAACAGGGAACCTGTGTTTTTTAGACTTGAAATCAGGCTTGCCCTTTGTAAATGAACTCCCCAGACTGCCAGAGGGCATGAGAGGACATGAACCACCCCGCTGGGGTGAAACAAATTGGGCTCGAGGAGCTCTTCGACACGGTGGTCTTGCCCTTCGGCCTCCTTGCCTGGACGCCTTGGGCTCTGTCACTCTCCGCGGGGCAGAACTTTGCCAGCTGGCCGCGCGCAAGGCAAGAAGTCCATGGAGCAACGACCTGCCCAGGGCCCCTTCAAAAAGAAACGCGTGAATCTGCACAAATTCTGGCTACCGCACCTGGAGGTAAAACGAGGACATCACCTAGTCACTTTGGGATTCCTTTTTTCAGCTTGGTGACTTATGATGATTAGCAACATGTTCGGGTCAGAGATGGTGCAAGAGCGTCTAGTCGAACCCTGTGTCCACTTCGCAGGAATGAGTTTGGCTAGCCACCCACCCCTCGCTTCCCCCAAACGCACATAGAAAAGACGCGCTTGTTTCAAACCCGAATGTTCTGCAGATCAATAGACCCCTCCCGACTCATCTTAAATTGGGAGGCGATCCGTGTTCGCTGCGTTTCTCTGAACAGCACGGTATTCCAGGCTAATCCTGTTGACAGACACTATGCAAAACACCCCCAGTTCTCAGACCCAAGAAAGAGTGGCCACTCCCAAGTCCCTCACCTGAGTTGGGAAGTCCACTTGCTTTTCAGGGACAAGTCACTTTTCTAAGAAATAGCAAACCAGGATTTATCTCCTGGTTCGTTAAAGGTGAAGAGGGAGTCCTGGTTTTGGGAAAGCTAAGTATCACAGGATTTACACACCGCTGCATGATTAATTGATAGGTATTGCCAGGCTCTTGCCAATTCCAGGTTCCTGGTAGTTTAGTTTTTTGTTTTTTTAAATCTGTGGTACTCCTCATGTTTGATGAGTTCGCAGGGGCAAACTGTAGCGACCTAATGTGGATTCGAGACCTCTCCCATCAAGGTTCCTCGCTGTTTGAATCCTTCTTGGCCCACAACACATGTTTGCCGGGACCCTCTCTCCATTTCAGTGTGTAACTCAAATCGTGCGTGTAAATGGCAAGTACGTCATGTCGGCTTAAGGCTGAAAGCTCCAAACCGGCCAAAGCCTCCCTCCCCAAAAAAAAGTGGCACCTGCCGGAGGGCCTTCGCCTTCGCCTCCGTTCCGAGGAAGGAGGCGGCGGCCTTCGGCGCGTTTGTGGGATTTACCGTCTTCGGCACCTTCCAGGGCACCGCTTTGACCTTCTTCCCCAGCTACCGCGTGCGCCTTGGCCACCGTTGTGCCGTTCCCCCGCGTTTTGGGAGCGCGGAGCGGGTGGGGGCGCCTCTTTTTGGGGTCGAAGTAAAGGGATATGTACTGGGGTCATGAGTTTGCCAGTTTCTAGCAGATTTCAAAGTCAGAAACTGGTTGGTTGTTTCCCTGTAGGCTACCACTTCCGGGCTACCACTTCCGGGCTGACCTTGACAATGGAAAAGTAGTGGGGCCAGATGTAGCTGCTTGATTTCCAGTCAACTTTTGTTCTTGCTCAACTAGGTCCCCCAGTAGTGCCCTTTCTCACCCTTTTTTGGGGAGGGTTCCCCTGAAAAAACAAAAAACAAACGGTATCCTTATCCTCTCTACTGGAGGACCTAGTCAAACATGCTTCTTTTCATCTCTAAGCATTTGCGAATTGAATTCGGTGCTCCTCGTGCAGGCGTGGCAAAGTCTCCGGCGCTTACAGCAAGCAGTCGCCAATCTCAAGTCACGTGCAAGTGGGGTAGCCCAATTGTATCAGCGCTCTTGTTTGCAATGGAACCAGTTTGTCCAAGAGTGCCGGAATTCACAAACAGAGAGCCTCTGCGCTCGCCTGTCCATCAGATGCTTTCTAGGATCACAAGTTAAGATTAATGCCTTCCCCCAACCCCGACACCTATTGTCCACTTACCAGTGTCTTGTTGTCCCCCTAAAAAAAAACACTTCCCTTCAACACAAAACGAACCTTTTGGCATACGGCTCAGTTTTCCCGCTTCAAGCCGACGCACACGAAGCCCACGACTCGAGGCAGTGGTGGACACCATTGGTGGACCTTGTGTGGGGCACCTCCTCAGGCACGGCCAACTGGCGGCCGGGTGGTTTCGTTGGGCGCCCTCGGGTTTGGGTCAAAACAGGAACCCGCAGACCGGGTGAGTTTGGGTTTGATCCTTTTAGTGTCCCGAAAACAACCCTGCAAGGGGTACCCCAAAAAAGAGGCACCCAACAAAGGGCTATTTTGTTTTTACCCCCCATTGCCCCTGCACTTGTTTCTTTGTTCCTCAGTGGTACGGCCTTTTGCGCAAGGCTGGAGACAAGATCTGTTGGAAGATCGATGACTTTCCAGTGATTCTGCACATCGAGTTGCTGGAGTACCCTGCCCTCAGTAGACGCCATTAAGTACGGTCTTTATATACATGAGGTGGGTATGGGTCAAAATCAAACCACCAGGGGACCGCCGGTTTGAGTCCTTGTTTCCATGTACCAGGGTTCCATTTTGGGTACATATGTTTGACCCACAGCCAGGTATACATATACCTTGTATACATGCTAATTGACATGTTTGGTATGTGTCAGGGTACCAGAATCCAAGCAGATGAAACATGCTGTTAACACATGCTTTGGCATCCACTTCTGGTAGGAGATGTGCCGACTCTTTCTGACCCCGGACTGTGACAAACTCTGACTGGCGGAATAACAGGTGTTCTTCCTGTTTTTTGCTCTGCACATTGCAAAGACAAGATCACGGTTCCCGTTGGTCAACTTTTCTTCTAAAGGCATCCACCCCATCCCGAAAGAAATCCACGTCGTCCTGTTCAATTCCAACGGGGCCGTCAGGCGCATTGACGGTGGTTCTGGCGGACATGCTCTACAATCGTTGCTGCAACCAGGGCGCTAAGCTTCCCATCGCCGGTGTGGAGTGAGTCGCTGAAATCGTGCTGAGGCAGGGACGCGAAAGGGACCTGCCAAAGGTCAAGTCAAGGAAGAGGCCATTTCGTGAAGAACTGGACAAAAAATGGCACAAGGCTACCACAAATTTTGGGTTACCTGGCTTGAAGGATGGGTCACTGTGGCATTTCTCCGACCGGCCAGGACGTGCAGTCCTATTCTCCGGCTGGGCCTGAGGTGGCCTTCGGGCCCGGCGGATTTGACTGGCGAGCCCTGGAAATGGAACCCAAAGCTTTTTTCCGCCCATTGGCGTGTAGGCTGATCGGATGCCGCGTTTCGCATCGCCGTTTGCTTCCTCTAGATCCCAAGTCACCACCCAGAGGTTTTTGTTTGTTGTTTTCTTGTCATGGGGGGGCTGGTGCAACAAGAAGGTTCCGTTTCTGACACTAAAGAGACGGGATCTCATCGCTTCTACCGACCTAGATTGATAATATGGATGTTTTCGAAGAAGGGCGGGCAGGGCCCAGAAACAACAGATTTCCTTGTGCCTTCCCTTAAAGCTCCATCGAAAAGGGGGCTAGCTGATTCTGAGTTTTGTGTTCTTTCAATAGGCACTCTTTCGTAATGTGTTTTTGCTGTCACTAATTCGGCGCTCGTCACCACTACAGTACAGCGCTTACATAGTTGGTTTACCCTCTCGCTGCGGAGCGCGCTCCCAATGGGGAAGCCCTGCGCCTGGGTCACGTGAAGCGAGGCATTCCACAAACAGTGGTCGCCTGTGGCAGAGGCCCCTGTCAGAATTCGAGAGCCGGTGCTGTCTGTAGCTGAGCCAGTATTCTCGAATTGGTTGCTACGCAATGCCCCAGGAGATGCGGCAGCTTCAATGTATCGAGACCCCTATACAACCGACTAAGAGTCAGGTTGCAGCCAGGTAGCATGTGAACTTCAAGGCGCCCGCAACACATCTTGAAGGTCAACGGGAAGCAACTCTGGTTTTTGGCTTAGTGAACATCCATCCGGCTGTCGGAGAATCTGCATCTTCGACCTTTGGTTGTCAGAGTTGGTCCCTTAGATATCTTGCGAATGGGTGTTGCTCTTTTGCTGAGTTTTGCGGAGCTGCGGGATCCATGAGACTGACCCAACTCGCGAAGCTGGTTCTTCACCCCTGCAAACCGCCCAGCACCTGCCAGGGAGCACGACTGCTTCAGAGTTTTTGCAAGGCCCTTTACTTGTATCTTTGTTTTTATGGCGGCCATGGGATGGACATCAAGCACCGAGTGATATCCAAGCGCTCGGACGCTTCAGTTTTTGAGCCCACCGGTCCTAAGAGCAATCTTTGGTTTGGTTCATCTTTGGAATTCTGGCAGAGGCACAGCACAGCCCTTTCCCCGTACAGGGCAATTTTCAATGTGAGACTCATACTGCGCACGTGCGATGTGAAATCCAGATCGTGCGTGTGTCCGGCAGCTGCAAAACGGCATGCTGTTCTCATTTGGCTGCCTAGGTGCTTTATATTGAAGTGTCCTTGCAGGAAACCACAAGAGGATGGACAACCTCTTGCGACTGGACGTTTGGCTAGAGCTAGGATGAGTCTCCCAACATCTTGCGGGTTTCGATACACACCAGTTGGGAGCAAAACAAACCCCCTTGAAACGCATTCATTCCGGGAGTCTTCATAAGGGTGCAATTTGTTGAATGGAATGAACACAGCTGTCAAGGAGCTGAATATGTGTATGAGTATTGCAATAGGATTTACAATAGATAGACCTTGGAAGAATCCATGGCTCCGAATCAGTAGTACATTGTTATGCAGATACATTGACGTATACACGTATACACGAATACATGTAGAGTGCTGTTTGATCTGCTGATGTCGGCTGCAGACATGTTCGGCTATGCGTAAAGCCCTGCGCCATTTTTTTGGGGGTGTGTTATGTCTTGCGCGCTTGGGCCACGTTTGTTCCAGCTGCATGCCACCCTCCGATTCCGCCAGGCGGTGGCAGACCTTCTCAAGGTGACCTTGGCGGAAGTGAAGGCGAAGAGATCGCAGGGCGTGGCAAAAGGCTCCATGGATTCAGCTTGGTTGGACAATGGTGAATTGAGTTTATGATGTTGTTCGGTTTTGCTTTCATTTCTCGGCGCAGGTGCGTTTTCGGGCCAGTTATTTGCATTCTTATGGACACCCAGGGGACCCAGGGGCAGTAGCGTAGATTCACCTGGGTGGGTGACGGTCTTGCTTAGAATACCAACCACCGCCCCCAGTTGGGATTGTAAAATACCCCCGCACCTAAGAATTATGAAGGGACGTGCCACTGAATAGTTCGCTTAAAACACCCTCAAAGCGATGAGAGCCAAGAACAAGAAACGAAACAGGGCGTCAGCCACGATTTTCAAGCTGCAGCTGTGCAAAGTTGCGATTTTCGATCTGGAGCTGCGGAGTTTTGCAGGAAACGCCTGGCAAAGTTGCCAGCATGAAGCGGTTCCGTATTTTGGTGAGCACCGGTATCAGATGAAATTTGCATAGGAGAATCGACTTAGCAATAGTTTCAAGCTTTTTGGACCAAGAGACCGCTGTGAGTACAGGAAGTTCACAATGACACCTGCGGGTCCCGATAGAAGGCTGAACCCTATTAAGAGTTGCTACATAATGGAACCCCCAAACATTTGGCCTTGTGTGGTTTCCTTTTGAACAAACCGCCCTTGAAAGCCCGCGCTGGCACAGGATGGCTTTCTCCTCGCACAGTGCTTGAGCCAACCATACGATTTCCATGCGCGTTTGTGTGTGTGTGTGATTGTGTGTGTGATTGTGTGTGATTGTGTGTGTGATTATGTATGATTGTGTGTGATTGTGTGTGATTGTGTGTGTGATTGTGTGTGTGTGATTGTGTGTGATTGTGTGTGTGATATTGTGTGTGATTGTGTGTGATTGTGTGTGATTGTGTGTGATTGTGTGTGATTGTGTGTGATTGTGTGTGTGATTGTGTGTGATTGTGTGTGATTGTCTGTGATTGTGTGTGATTGTGTGTGATTGTGTGTGTGATTGTGTGTGTGTGATTGTGTGTGTGATTGTGTGTGTGATTGTGTGTGTGATTGTGTGTGTGATTGTGTGTGTGATTGTGTGTGTGATTGTGTGTGTGATATTGTGTGTGTGATATTGTGTGTGTGATATTGTGTGTGTGATATTGTGTGTGTGATATTGTGTGTGTGATATTGTGTGTGTGATATTGTGTGTGTGATATTGTGTGTGATTGTGTGTGATTGTGTGTGATTGTGTGTGATTGTGTGTGATTGTGTGTGATTGTGTGTGATTGTGTGTGATTGTGTGTGTGTGTGTGTGTGTGTTTGTGTGTGTGTGTGTGTTTGTGCGCATGTGTTGTCTCTGTGTGAGTGCACGTTTTGTTGTGGGGAACGGAGAAGTATTAGCTGAAGATCCGCCCTCTTTATGCATGCAATGAGACCAATCAGACTGCGCCCTACGGGAAATGCGCGGAAATCCGTGGAACCACCGAAACTGAGTTCCAAGCATTTGTGGCTGAGCACCATCACGAAGAGGAAGGATTGGCCATCAGAGTTGTGTATCGAAATAATTGATTTCTGACCGGCATGAGCGTGTTTCTTCTGCTTTTTTTTTCGGAAAAACGAAAAGTGGGAAATGGTTCCTTAGGAGTATCCAGGTAGAGCCTACAGCTGGACAACCAATTTGTTCGAACCTGGCCACATGGCCAGGTGCGGGTGGTGAGTGGCACCTCCCGGCGCCTTAGCGTGGTGATGAAGCTCCAGGCGTTGCCTTCGTGTCGCCTTAGTTGGGTGATTTTGTTGGAAGGGGATCTCAAACATGTACCTTCAATCATGTCCATCTTCCTTGAAACCCTTCATTTTTTTTTCATTTGAGGTTTGTCAAAAGTAGGTTTGCCCTTTTTTGGTTTCCCTGCAAAAGGCGGCACGTAGCGGCGGCGTCAGGTCCCAAAAGGGTCCAATTTGTGTGGGAAGGGAATCTCAAAATTGCTTTGGGGCAGTTTACCTTGGGAGCGGGGAAATGTTGAGGATGTTGCTTTGATGACCCCAGTCCAGTCGCAAAACAGCGGAGGGGCGGACGGGGATTGATCAAAATCCGTGGGTTTGCTTAAGGAAAACGAACAGGAAGTTGAGCCACAACTTGTTTGAACCAAATGCTCGATTGTTTTTAATGAAACCAACTAGACTTTGTTCATGCTAGTGGAGTTGAAACATGATTGATAAAAGGGGCTTGGCCGGATGGTGTGTTTGAAACGCAAAAAGCAAGCATGTGCACGTTTTCATGTATTTGGTTTGGGGCGGAAGGAAGGGTGCAGGAAACAAGTGCTGAGTTCTGCTGTTGCTTGGACCATGTTCCGATTTGTGTAGCTGATGTTTCTGGTTGCGTTTGTTTACCGGAGCAGCCTATGGCAACACGCTCACACAAATACACGCCTATGCGGGTGCATGCATGGTTCTGGTGTCGACGTCGTTGCGATTTGTCTCGGGAGTTTCATATTAATAGCACTGGTATAATGTTGGATTTCCCGCGTTTGAGTTTTGTAGAACCATGTTTTGGCTTCAACTAGTCTATATCTGTTCGTTTGTGCGTGCTTGCTGAGTGGCCATGCACCAACCGCACAAAGGCACACTGACTTCTTGCCTAATTCATTGTTTCTTTTCCCGAAAGCATGGCGAAGGGTTCTTCCGTTGGATTCATGGGAGTCATTGGAGTCATTGCACAGAGTCATCATCATGAGAGTCATTGCAAAGAGTTATCATCATTGCACAGAGTTACCATCATCAGAGTCATTGCACTGAGTCATCATCATGAGAATCATTGCAAAGAGTCATCATCATCAGAGTCATTGCACATAGTCATCATCAGAGTCACTTGCGAGGAGCCATTGCACTGAGTCATCATCATCAGAATCATTGCAAAGAGTCATCATCATCAGAGTCATTGCACAGAGTCATTATCATCATGAGAGTCATTGCACAGAGTCATAGCAGAGAGTCACTTGCGAGGAGCAATGCCCGTGAGAGTCACTGGCAAGGAGCAATGCTCATGAGAGTCACTTGCGAGGAGCAATGCTCATGAGAGTCACTGGCGAGGAGCCATGCTCATGAGAGTTCTCATTCATGACGAGATTTAAATTCCTTTCTTCTCTTCTTACGGCGACGGGGTAGGGCCGACGGCACTCTACGAAAATCAACCCTCTGCAGAGATTCGCGTGGTCGAGGTCAAAAAACTGAGGACTTTTTAACGGTTTCTGATCTGTGCGAGCGACCCTCTGCGCAGATTCGTGCGGTCGAGGTCAATGTCAAAAAACTGAGGACTTTTTACGATTTCTGATTTGTGCGAGCGACCCTCTGCGGAGATTCGTGTGGTCGAGGTCAAATACAATTTCTGAGCGACCCTCTGCGGAGATTCTGTAGTCGAGGTCAAAAAACTGAGGACTTTTTACGATTTCTGCGGTGTGCGCAGGTCGAGGTCAAAAAACTCTGAGGACTTTTTGCAATTTTGACATTCCAGGATGAACCCTCTGCGGGGATCGGCGTGGTCGATGTGCAAAAACTGAGGGTTTTTTCGGCGCCGTGCGAATGTGTGTGGTCTGTGGAAGTTGTCGCGTGGTTTGCGCGGCTGCGGCGGTCGCGGGGTCGATCCCCGCCTGGTCCGCGGAAGCCTTTCTAGCAGAAATCGCAACTTTTAAGTGCGAACGTAGTACGCGGAGGACACTCCCGCATCTCCGGCTGGAAAATCGTAACTTTTAAATACAAATGTTGTACGCAGAGTACAGTCCTGTAGCTCCGGCTGCATAACAGAACTTTTCAAGTAGAAAACTAGTATGCGGAGTACTTCCCGAAAGCTCCGGCAGCACTTGCGCAGAGCAACTTGCACAGAGCGCTGCCGCTTGCGCAGAGCAACCTGCGCAAAGCAAATTGCACAGAGCACTTGCACATAGCAGCTAGCGCAGGGCAACTTGGGCAGACCAAAAGTCAGGTGTTCCGTTGGGAGAATTATTATCATTAAAGTCATTGCACAGAGTCATCATGACAGCCATTGCATAGAGTCATTGAACGGAGTCATCACGAGAGTCATTGCACAGAGTCATCGTGAGAGTCATTGCATGCACAGAATCATCATGAGAGTCATTGCACAGAATCATCATGAGAGTCATTGCACAGAGTCATCATGAGAGTCACTTGCGTTGTAGTCACTGTTTTGCTCGAGGGCGGTGTATGTGTCATTTTTGACGTGCTTGGCAAACTCGTGCGAGGGGGGGTCCGATAGGTGGCAAGATAGCAGGAACAAGTTTAGTTGCTGTGTGTTGCTCGTGACCACGTCGAGCAAACAACTTGCGCGGGAATGATCGCCGGGCTGTGACGCTTTCGGGCCAACCGTGGTCTAGTTTCTTTACAATTTACCCCGCCTTTGGAGCAGAATCCCTGCGCCCTCGGCAAAAGCTAAAGATGGCAGGTGGAGGTGTCTGCAGCTGCGAGCGAGATCGCGCTGCTGTCTTCTTCTGCGGGGCAGGCTACGACTCGGGCGGGGCCACGGCCCATGGCCTCTCTAGTGCTGACCCCGCAGCCCCATCCCAAGCCCCGCGAATCTTAAGTTGGTTGTGACTCTATGTAGGTCAGGTTCTGTGCAGACGACGCCCTCAGATGCACTCCTCAATAGCTCATGTTTGGCTCCTTGCTGAAACATGCGGGCGGCACGAGATGTCAAGATGTGATTGCGGGTCAAGAACCATGCCGTCACATGCATTGCCTTATTTGGATCTCAGGATATCCCAAGTTCCAAGGTGGACTGGTTGGATTGAACTCTTCCGTGTCAACTTGACATGTTGACTTCATGGAATTACGCCATGAACTGCCATGAATATGTCAGAGACTTCGGATTTCGCATTGATGCCGCCAAAAGGCTCCATTTCGAAAAGCCTCTCTGCAGCCACATTTGGTAGCCTTGCGCTGGAACAGAAGGCTTTTATTGAAGTGCGGTACCTACCTGCCAGGTCCGGAACATTGTTTTGCTCTGATGCCTTTTTGACCAAAGCAGGTTTCACACCCTCCAGCTGTGCCAGTAATTTTCTGGGGTCCCCTGAAGTCTCACTTTGCATGTGACCACCTTAGTCTTAGGGTGGCACCACAAACACGGCAGCACATCGTCGTCACTGGGAGGTTCATTTGCGTCGTCCCCCTCAGGGCGCCGACGCCGTTCCTTACTTTTGCATGTGTTGGCGTTCTTGCTTGGGATCCTATTTTGGTTCTATGTTCAGCGTTGGCGCATCTGAACTGGGTGTCAATCTTTGGCCCGGCGCACCGAGTCTGTCGACTCGATCGGCCAGTCAGGAGATGCTCCACACCGAGCTCTTGGAGAGTTGGGACACTCGCGGCCTCCAGGACTTGAGCGCCGCCCTGCCAGCACTGGGTCCTTCGAAGTGCAAAGCGCAGGCCCAGCGTTGGTGAGGTTTTGGGTTGGAACTCTGTTGCAAGTAAGGAAGGGGGCCAACATCTGGTGGCGGATTGGACCGGATTGGACATTCCGTCTTTGTGCTAAGAAGGATGATCAACTCTGAACGGATAATGATGCCGTCTACAGTGAACCAAGCATCATCGACCAAGGGTTATGAATCCCGACCTTCCATTACCCCGCCCCCCCCCCCCGGTCCGTCGGTCGTCAGCGATCCGTGCCTGAGGTCGTCATCGGTGCTGTGGAAGATGCTGAGGTGACGACGCCGGGGCCCCGGTCCATGGCTTCCGTTTGAACATCGACGATCCCCAAATGAAGAGGTCTCCTAAGATGAAGCTCCTGCACGTGGCCCTCCACAATGGGCAGGCGATTCTTTCTTGAATGATGAGTGTTGGATCTGTGTCTTTCTGTGTGTTTCCAAGGCCTGGTTCGGTGAGATCGATGCCAGGAGGGGACCTCTATGATATGTCAGGCATGAGCATTCAGAGAAGCGTAGCTTTGCTTGCGGCAGCGGATGATGGAAGAGGGGATTCAGAACTGTACACTACTTGGTGTGACTATTGTGATTGATGTTATTCTCAAAAAATAGCAAACATGCTTTGTTTGCAGAGAGAGTTCAAGTATCTCATGATTGGCTGGATCTGGCAACAATACAGCGTGGCATTGACACGTCATCTTAGTTTTTCCAGCTGTAATGGCCTTTGCTGTATTTTGAGCGAGCAGCCAAGCGCAGTTTGCGGTTGCCAGTTGATTTGTAAGTGCTGAAGGGTCCCCAGCCGGAGCCCAACCAGCACCAGCGAAACGCATCGTTCACAAAGTGCCGCCTGCATAAAAAGTTAGGCGTCAAGGACCAAGCAATGGTTAGGAAGTGCCAGTTAAAGAGGTTTAATCATTCCCCCCTCAGAGTGCGGCACCTGGTCACAATGAGAGCAACTTTTTATATACATTCACACCCCAAATCGCGCCCTTGAGTCCTCGGAATTATTCTTAGAATAGCTGAGTGATTGTCAAAATGAGTATGAGCATGTTTGAGCCCTCCGTGTATCCACAAGATCCCCGTTCAGACGGCACAGGATGCCACCCTTGTTCAGGTTAATTGACCGAAGCCAGTTTGCTGGATGCAAGTTCACCGAGCTGAGGTCAGAGCAGCCTGAAGCGGCGGCTTGGACGCCCGGAGTTTGACATCCTTAGGTGTTCCACATGGTTGTGAAGGGCGGACGTAGCCTTCAAAGGACAAATCCGTTGCAATACGACATGTCTTCCCTGCAGTAAACACAGAACCATGCATATATATATACACATAGTTATACGTATTATACATATATACATATATATATATACATATATATATATATATCGTGCGGGGGTGGAGCTGATTGAGTTGAGGGGCTTTCTTGACAGGGCCAGTACTGTCCACTTTGGATCAATCAGCCTCCCCGGACCAATCAGGGCGGGTTTCCCCTTCAGGTTGGTTAGCAGGATTTTTGCAGCCCTTCTCCGAATTGTGCGAACACCTGTGGTTTGGCAAAACACACCAAGTGCAGAACTGTGGGTGCCAGCCGGACAAACGCGTAGACGCAAAGCACATGTGGGTTTTCTCGTTTTTTGTTGCTTCCCATTTGACACCTTTTCTCAGTGTCAAGCTTTGGAGTGCAGTATGGTGCGTTGGCAGGAGCTCTGGAAGCAGCGTGATGAACACGCATGGATTCTTCCCGCAGTCTATGGGCACCAGTAGCCGCTTGCTGTCGGGCTCATAAACGAAGGAGGTTTGTGACCCGAACAGAAACGCCTTCAAGGCCATGCCGCTCATAGCGCGATTGGCATTCCGAGTGGTGCAAGTAGGGAACAACTTGGGAAGGCAAACATTTAAACTGCTGCGTGGATGCTTTAAGTTCCGTCAGAGCATTCCGAAGTTGACATGTGGTCTCCCATTGTGCACTGCAGACCATGACTACAGGGAGCTGGGAGTTCGCAGCGCGGCTGTCCCAACTCGATGGATTTTGATGCTTTTGCACCGCTTCTCGCAGAAGCTTTCAAGCTTTCCTGTTGTCATCGAAGGCTTTCGATGATTGCTATGACCCTCCCTGGACACCTTTTCTTCAGCCGAGTCCTGAAGCGGTGCCCTTTGAAGATGAGTGTCCCTTGGATACCAACCCACCATAAATGAAGGCTTTGGGCAGTTACTTGCTCTCCTGTCCTCTATACGTTTGAATCTTCCCCCTTTAGTTGTTTCGAGCACCTTTTCAGGTCCGTTTAAAGTAGGTTTGCTAGAGTGCAGTGGTTTATAAGGCGTAAGGCTCCAATATATACAGAGCCGCATGCGTGGGCAGGTGCGAGCGGAGTCTCCGACCCAAGCCATTTTGCTGGTGGTGGTTTGCAGCTTTGCGTGCTCCGCTGTGGCGGGCGCCACTTGGGCAGAATGGTTTGGGTGGCCGGTGGGGGTACCAAGTCTGGATGATGTTTCACGAACTCGCCTTCGGGGTAAACTGAGATGACGGAAGGCACCTCGCTTTCGGATTGTTTGTTCAGGCTTGTGACTTCTGTTCATTTGCCCTTAGTGACGCTGCATGGGCGAGATTCCTACTGTGCTGTTCCTTGATTCATGGAGGGTCATGTTTCGGGGATGGACCGATGAATCGTCACGTTCGGAGTCGTCAATGTTCTCGGATCTTTCAGCAAGAAACATGATATGCTTGTCAAACCCCTCTTAGCAAGAAATATGGTAGCATGGGCGTGCACAGACCCCCTTTGGAAGCCCATTTCTCATTTGTACATAGTTGACCCAGGGCGATTTTATTGGCCGGGACACATGGTCTTCATTTTGCGGTGACAATCGAGGTTCAACATGAGCAATGATAAATTGTTGACTTTTCAGAAGCCCCCGATTCAGCTCAGGTGCTGTACTGCTGGCGCTGGCTCCTTTGCTGAATTGCGGGCGATGCTTGGGTTGTCTTATTTTCTGGCAACCGTGTGGTCGCAAGTGCTAGTCACAGATACGAACGACAAGAGAGACAACAGCTCCCCTTGTACTCGACCAAAGCGTTTGGATGTCTATCATCTAGATATCCTACAACGGTCGGAGCGTGGGGGTTGTTGTGTGTATTTGCAACTCCTCCTTTGTGCCCTTGTATTTGTTTCGGGATGCCAAGTATCAGAAGGCTGTAAAGCGAGACAAATATCTGCTGAGCGGCAAACTAGCAGACAGTTGGTCTTGTGAGGAGCCGGGCAATGTCCTAAGGCAATCATATGGCGTTCCAACCTAGGCACTATGCTCAAGGACGTCACCAGGGCATCGATATGTTTGAGGATTTCTCCAGACCTCATATTAAGCATCCAGATGCATGATACCAGTGCCCCTGAGACACTGGTCATGTAATTCTGGGCTGCGCGATCTATCTTGCTTGTCGACAGCTTGTGGTGTCTATAGGAACTCTCAGGCTTCTGACCGTCTGACCATTCGGAGATTGCACAGACAAAGGGCACTCAGCACGCTGAGACCATCAATACCCCACTCTACTGCCTTCCCCTAGATGCATGAGTCCTGTTTGCCCTGTCTAAATCATGCTTTTGTTTGAGTGTTCAACGAGTCACGGCCCGAAAAGCTTCAGAGTCATTTGTGAGGGATTTCATAAGGCGGCGGGTTAAAGCATGGTGTCATATCGAGAGATGGTCCTTTGGGGAGCTTTGAAGAACAGACACGACCATTGCAGGGTCCTTCCCTCCCAGCTGCCTTTTGGTCTCTAGGAGCTGGATGTATCCTATACTTGGCAAGCCCCCGTGTTGTTGTGGGTTTGCCTTTGTTTGCCTTTGAACACATCCAACAAATGTGGTTGCGGGTAAACTTTGGACCCCGCCCTCAGACCAGATGTCCATGTTCCGCTGTTACTCCCATTATTCTGACCCTTGCCTGGGGGGAAGCAGTCAGAAACTAGAGCGATTCTGCGACTGACAAAGGAGGTGGGTCCAAGGTCCCTGATGGAACGCCCTCTCATGGCCATAGGCGAACCTCGGCCGTGTCGCCTGCCGCGGAGAGCCCCAAAGGCGGGCAGTTTGCGGGGCCGCGGCTGACATATGTGGATTGCCTCGCATGGCAACCGAATTCGGACCGCGCCACATAGTGGCTTGCCTGTATTGAACAAGCTGCACTTATGCTCGACCCACCTGCAATCTGTTGAGTTGGCAGCCAGGATAAGCCTTGTATTGCATTTGTGCCTTCTTCTTTCAGCCACTCAAATCAGTAACATTTTGGACAAGCCAACTTTGAGCAACTTTGTGTTTACTGTTCTAGGTGGCTGCTTCCATGCTCGGTCACTCGGATAGCTTGGAGTTGCATAGGTGGGCAAGCAGGTTGGTGGGACTGCGGGTGGGTCTGCAGATGCATCTTCAACGAGATGGTTTCAAGGTATGAGTGACTTGCGATTAGCCAGACTACGTCGTATCTGATTGTCTGATGTTGACCCCTTCTGGACGGCAAGCACACGCTGTGCACTGCACAGGTGACGCGGAGTCTCCCAAAGGCGGGAGGGCAGTGAAAGCCATCTATAAATGGCAACACGGGCAGAAACGCAAGTACCATATTCTAGGGGAGTGCGGTAATCATTTCTATCAGTTGACCAGAATATTGCACACCAGCCACTGGATAACATCTGGGCAACTGGGTCGGCCGCCCACTGGATTTCTTGCGGGACATGACGCCTGCGGCTTCCCTCCAGGACTCCTCGTGGCATTCCGAGTCAGACCTTTTAAGCATGAAGGCGGAGAACACTCCAAAGGATGCTCCTCTGAGAGTTCCAGTTCACGACATTGCGCGTTCAAACTCAGATAGGGGGGGTGTTGTATGGGTTGCCAACTTTAAGACAACTTCATGCCGCTTGAAGACCGAGTTGACATATAGCCTGTGCCCAAAGGGCCTCAGGTTTGACAGCTCGCGACGGCTGATCGACTTCTTTCAAGTCAAAATAATTAGGCGTAGGATGCTCGCTCTTAACTGCAAGGCAGCCCACTGACAGCCCAGGGTCGGGCTCCAATCGCGCCAAGATTTCGATATCTGGGCCACCACTCGGAACTTGTTTTGCAGATAGTTGTTACATGGATCTTAGATACTGTCCTTTAATGGGTCGACAGGATCCGGAGAGTTACGGAGGTTTGTGCGTTTGCTTTGTGGATTGTTCCGTTGTCCAAACGTGCCAAGGGAATCCCCGAGAAAAAACTAGACGACGAGTGGCCCGGAAGCATAGAGGCAAGTTGATGCAGGTGAGGTAACTCTCGCAAAGTTAGCATGAGGAGTTGGCAGGCGAAGCAATTCTCAAAAAGTTGGCATGAGAAGCTGGCAGGTTAAGTAACTCTCGAATAGTTGGCTGGCAAAGTTGGCGGGTGAAGTAATTCTCGCAAAGTTGACATGAGAAGTTGGCAGGCGAAGTAACTCAAGAGAAAAGTTGGCATGAGAAGTTGGCAGGTGAAATAACTCTCAAAGAGTTGGCGTGAGAAGTTGGCAGGTGAAGTAACTCTCGAAAAGTTGGCGTGAGAAGCTGGCAGGTGAAGTAATTCTCGAAAAGTTGGCACGAGAAGATGGCGCGTGAAGTAACTCTCGAAAAGTTGGCGTGAGAAGCCGGCAGGTGAAGTAACTTTCGAAAAGTTAGCATGAGAAGTTGGCAGGCGAAGTAATTCTCGAAAAGTTGGCGCGAGAAGTTGGCAGGCGAAGTAACTCTCGAAAAGTTGGCAGGCGATGTTGGCAGGTGAAGTACCTCTCGAAAAGTTGGCATGAGAAGCTGGCAGGTGAAGTAATTTTGCGAAAAGTTGCCACGAGAGGTTGGCAGATAAAGTATTTCTCGAAAAGTTGGCATGAGAAGTTGGCAGGTGAAGTAATTCTCGAAAAGTTGGCAGGTGAAGTTGCCACGAGAGGTTGGCAGGTAAAGTATTTCTCGAAAAGTTGGCATGAGAAGTTGGCAGGTAAAGTAATTCTCGAAAAGTTGGCATGAGAAGCTCGCAGGTGTAGTAACTCTCGAAAAGTTGGCATGATAAGCTCGCAGGTGAAGTAACTCCTCGAAAAGTTGGCACGAGAAGTTGGCAGGTGAAGTAACTCTCGAAAAGGTGGCATGAGAAGCTGGCAGGTGAAGTAATTCTCGAAGTTTCGGCATGAGAAACTGGCAGGTGAAGTAATTAACCCTCAAAAAGCTGGAGCGGCGGAGGCGCTCCGCGTGCTACATTTGCAATTTACAGTTGCGATTTTCCAGCCATTTGTATCTAAAAGTTGCGATTTTCCAGCCGGAGCTGCGGGAGCACGCTCCGCGTACTACGTCTGTACTTAAAAAGTGCGATTTTCCAGCCGGAGCTGCAGCAGCCTCCGCGTACTACGTCTGTACTTAAAAGTTGCGATTTTCCAGCCGGAGCTGCAGGAGCACGCTCCGCGTACTACGTTTGTACTTAAAAGCTGCGATTTTCAAGCCGGAGCTGCCGCGGACCAGGGGGGAATCGAACCCGGGACCGCGGGATTGCGAAAGCAGGCGCGCGCGCCACGAGACAACTTCCAAAAGCCGTTTCGCGAGCAAGAAAATCGCACGGCGCCACAGCGAGAGCGCTTCGACACGCACGATCTCCGCAGAGGGTTCATCGGGCTCAAGACAGATGCGCACGGCGCCACAGCGAGAGCGATCCGACACGCACGATCCCCGCAGAGGGTTCATCGGGCTCAAGACAAATTCGCACGGCGCCACAGCGAGAGCGCTTCGACACGCAGGATCTCCGCAGAGGGTTCGCCAAGGTCAAGACAAATTCGCACGGCGCCACAGCGAGAGCGCTTCGACACGCACGATCTCCGCAGAGGGTTCGCCAAGGTCAAGACAAATTCGCACGGCGCCACAGCGAGAGCGCTTCGACACGCACGATCTCCGCAGAGGGTTCGCCGCGTCAAGACAAATTCGCACGGCGCCACAGCGAGAGCGCTTCGACACGCACGATCTCCGCAGAGGGTTCGCCAAGGTCAAGACAAATTCGCACGGCGCCACAGCGAGAGCGCTTCGACACGCACGATCTCCGCAGAGGGTTCGCCGCGCTCAAGACAAATTCGCACGGCGCCACAGCGAGAGCGCTTCGACACGCACGATCTCCGCAGAGGGTTCGCCAAGGTCAAGACAAATTCGCACGGCGCCACAGCGAGAGCGCTTCGACACGCACGATCTCCGCAGAGGGGTGCGTTTCGTAAGCTCCCGTCGGGCCTACCCCCGCCATAAAAAGAAGAAGAATTAAGAGTCGAGATGTGAAGGTAGAACAGAAAAGTTAGCTTGTGTTTTTAGGATAGTGAAGTAACACCCGACAAATTAGCTTGTGCTTTTAGTAGAATGAGATAACAGCCGAAAAGTTGACATGAGAAGTTGGCAGGTGAAGTAACTCTCAAAAAGTTGACATGAGAAGTAGGCAGGTGAAGTAACTCTCGACAAGTTGGCATGAGAAGTTGGCAGGTGAAGTAACTCTCGACAAGTTGGCATGAGAAGTTGGCAGGTGAAGTAACTCTCGACAAGTTGGCATGAGAAGTTGGCAGGTGAAGTTGGCAGCCGCTTTTAGAAGAAGAACCCTTCGCAATGCTTCCGGGAAAAACAAGAAGTCACGAAAAAGTCACCCACTCAGTGTTGTCCCTGTCAGGTGTGGCACTCCCGAGCTTGAGGTGCACGGGAGAGGGCAAGACTCTGGTGATTTGGTGGGGTTGAATCGAAGTTAAGGTCAAACCAGTTTGGTGTGTTCTAAATTTGTTTTCCCTTGCATGGATGGTTGAGAAAGACACCTATAGATAGGCAAACAACCTTCTTTGCGGGTCCCAGATTTTCTTGTTGGAGAGGTTGGCTGTTTGTGCGCCTTCCAATTTTGCGCCAGTTTTGTTCTGTGTTGGCTGAGTTGCCCGGCCAAACTGACCAACCAGAAGGCCATCTGGGCTATCGGCCGCGAGCAGTGCGTCTACACCCCTTCAGTTGGAGTGCGGTTCTCTGAAAAAATGGACCTTCAGTTTTGAGCCCTGCCCAAGCCGCCGCAACACCAGCATAGCAGTTCAGCATCCCCGTTTGCAATGGTCAAAACCGAACATCCGGGGTGTGGCGAGCGGGACCCCTCTCCCGATACGTTTTGCTGTTGTAGGTACAAGTGGCAGAATGCATGAGCGTTTTCCCAGCAGGAGGGGGTACGGATATCACGAAGATATCTGTGTTGCACACCTATCATTTCTAGCTGGTGCTGATATATATATATATAATTAATATATATATATATATATATACGGTTGTAGTGATTTGATTTGGAGCACACGCCGAGCAACGCGCAATGAGAGAATGGCAATGGCCCGTCAAGGTGAAGTGAAGCATGTTAATGATTCTGTGAATCTTTCATTTGTTTACAGTTGCGGTCGTCGCCCCATTTATGTTGTGAACCTGAACGAAGAAGGATGCTGTCTGTGTGTTTTCTGGCATCCAAGTGACCTTGGAGGATTGGTTCCAGTGCGGTCGTTTGGTTATACCATGAAGTTGAGACCTGTATTTTGTTAGACCACGTGCTTGTATTGTTTAAGCAGACTCACAAGACACGGTGCATGTAAAGTACTGTGTTATCTCAAACTGTGTGGTTCCTTTCGGCCAAACCCAGGTTCCACCAATGATCCTTTGAACAAATTGAGGAAGTAACTTGTGCCAGTACGGCTGGCTATTGGACTCAATCATACCTGACAAATGCGTCCAGTGTCACCTATGAATGCTTTTGTTGCTGGGTTTCCAAATAAACACAATTGCAGCCCAACAAATATCATTGCGATGAACTTCCAGGTATTCGTGATAACGTTGGTAAATCTCTGTACATCTACAGGGCCCCCAAATTTCCACATCAAACAAAGATGCCCTGCAAAAGCGATAGCCTTGTTCAAGGGAAGCTGCGATTTTAATCGCACCTCGCAGGAGCAAGAAGCCATTCTTCAAGGGCGACATATTCAATATGGCTAAGTGATGATCAGACCAATCAAAAATCCACAACTAAAACAGCGGCGCAAGCATCAGAAGCAACAAGAGTTGGCACATCAAGTTTACAAAAGTTGAAGCACCCAGAATCAACCGCCTCCTTCAAGCCACAGCCCTTACAGAGCAGCCAGAACATGCGACGCCAAAGCGGCCCTCTGACCCATCGCGACTCAGGGCAGCGGCCACAGCCTCCGAGGGCTCAATGAAAAGCGTGGCCTAGGGCCCCGGAGGTCGGAGAGTCAGAGCTTTGCCGACCAAAGGTCGCCCAGTGGCCCAGTGGTGCCCTTTTACCGTTTCTTTTTTGGGGGAGGGTTCCCCTACTAAAATAGACTACAGAAAAAAAGGGTAACCTTATTCTAACCTCTCTACTGGAGAACCTAGCCTTCTTTGCCCTCAGAGTTTCCGCATGGACTTTGTTGTGTTCATTTGAGTCTAGGATTCAATACACGTATGTGTTTCGTCCGGCCAGTCAACTCAGCAGATTTGCCTTTGCTGTTGCCCTGAGTTGGTGTTTGCATGTATGTTTGCTTGATCTTTGGGGTAAGAAAATCGCATCAGGACGTCTTGGGCCTCGTGACTTCAAGACGATGCTACACGATGTGAGCTCTTTGTAATAGTTGAGGGTCCTTATGTCGCTTGATCTCGGTATCCCGCTTCAAATTCAAGGTGACGAAGCAACATTTCAGCCGGGATGCAGTGTTGTCAAGCATGGAACTCTGCAACACATACCTTGAAAGCACGCGCCTAATCATTGGCAAAAGCGGCCGCTTGGGGAGCACCGTGTTGTTTGGATATCCGCCGCTTGCATAGATTGGAATTTGTTACTATTGGTAGGTATGCATGACACTGTCATGTGACGGTTTGCCCTGACTACACTTGGCCAGTTAGAGAACCATGCGGAGGGAATTTCCTTCTTCTGTCACCAGATTGTTTTGGGGCGCAGTTCGGGGAGAGCACTGTCAAGAGCAAGCAAAGCTCAGTCGGAGTTGTGGTTTCATTGTGGTTCGTTTTCAACCTATGGTTGATTACCCTGTTGCAAGTGGACCTACCACCATGATCCGGATGCGGATGACTCGGGATGTACTGCGTCATGTCTTGTTTCCAGCACGATCCCGATTTCCGTTTTGCTGCTTGGAGAAAGCCAACACCATGGGCTTTGCGCCCGCTCAGGTGAAAGAAGCTCCAGTGATAGCCTCAGTATTCGCGAGAGGGGATTTGGGTGTGTCTGTTGGTTGGTATTACAGGGAGACCAAAAGGAACACAGCCAGTTCTCACTCAGTTGTGGTTCAGTTATGCTGCAGGTCCTCGGTTTGATTCTGGTTGACCCAAATTTGGAAGCTTCAAACCTAGCTGCCCCGTGGAATCCGTTTTAGCGACCAAAGAACGGTGTCCAGGATGGCATGGCAAGAGGTCCAATTCTATTCGATCTTGTCGTGTCCAAGGCCATGTCGGTGCAAGTGCGGGCAGGGGCCCTGGCAGCGCCAATTGAAGTCGTTCTCCCTTCTGAGAATTGGTCGGCGGCATGTGGGGTGGAGCAGCCGGTCCAGGATTCATTGTTTTATCTCCATGATGACTGCAGGCAGGAAGGCTCTCAAAGCATTCGAAGGACAACACAGGAGCAGGATCAAGTCCAAGTATACCTTGGTGGGCGGTCAGCGCCTAAGGTCGCCGCAAGCGCGGAGGAGAACAGCGCGCCCAGCACGCCCGCCGCGCCCCGCAAAACGACGCTTCCGGCGAAGGCGGCGCCGGCCTTAAGGGAAGGGTTGGGAGGCTCTAAGGGGGGGTGCCGGTTTAAAGGTAATGTTCTTTCCGACGAGAATCTGTGGATATACGTAGTTTGTCATTTTCCAATGCCTCAAGATGCACGGTAAATATATCCTGGTGCATACAGCCTGCCCTGCACACATTCACAACTTCCAGCCCCAAGTATGGTACTAGCGGCGGAATGAGTAGCCTTGGGTCTGGCAGCGTACCTTCGTACCTTCGCACCAATTAGTGCCGAAGTGGAATTGTCTGGTGCACATTAACCTCCTTCGTTGGAATTGCGGCCACTGGAATCAGAGACCAGACCGCCCAAAACGCACTCCAAACGGGGGCTTGAGAAGCTTGTTAAAGTCTGCTGAGGCTAAACAAGCTCTTTGCGGTGGATAATGATGACTATAAGTCTAGACATGGGAAGTGGAGCCTGGCACGCATGTTTGTGGATCGCACGCCTCAGATATACGCTGCAGGTGCGGACGCACTCTGTGCGGGCAGTGTCAGTGACGCGGAAAAGCTCACAGGCGGGCAGTGGTTAGGCCGAATTCTTGGCATCTACAAACTGAAGGCTAGGCAGGTGCCACCCGCTTGGGCACCAGCATTAGTGTGTTTGTGCCCGCACAGGTGTGGGCCAGTTGAGTATTCATGAGCTGGTTCTGATGATTTGCTGTTGCACCACCCGTTGACTGTTGAATGCGTTGATGTTTGCATGCTTTTGTTTTTGTTTGCTTTTCCGAATTGCTTTGGTGGTGAACGACTTGGTGTTTCAATTGGTTGGCTCGTGTTCCGCTGAGTGATGCATGTCTACCCATGCCATGAGGGCATCATTAATCAGGTGGACAACTGAGTTGACTCGCTCGCTTGAGAGCCGTGCACGGGCACTAATGGCTCCCCTGCAGATTCTCATGGAGCCCAACAACACGTCACTATAGGTCGAGGAATCTCCTTTGCGGGGACGTCTTGGGTTTGTGACATGTTAATTTGCAGGGCACTCTGTTGCCAGGATGTGCTTTCCTTTTGGGCCAACCGGTGGGCAAAAGAGGGACACTGTGAAAGTGTCGACATCCATTTCGAGAGGTCCTTTTATTGGGTCCGAAGGCAAGCCCATCTCGATGACTAAGCTGCATCACGATCGGCATTTTGTTGGGCAGTGCATCATCGTGCATCAGTCATCTATGCCCCTGTTTTGACAGGGGCATTATATAACAGGCTTGTCGGGTCAGCTGGGTGCGAGAGTAGAGTTTCTTGAGGTTCCTCAGGGTCTACTTCCAGCCTTACGAATCCCGTGACTAGCAACTCACGTTCTGCAGTTGTGGGTGGGCTCCTTGTGCTTGTCCAGCATTTTCCCCGCGCAAAATATCCGCAACAAGCTGCACGAAACCCTCGGCACTGTACTTCTAGAAGAGTCTTGTGTTGCGAGGGCTCTTTGGGTTCCATGCTCCAATGTATTGTGATATTTCCCATGTTCTGACTACGGGTCGGTGCCACCAGCCTGCAGAGGCGCATATTATGATCAACTGACCATGCCTTTACTCACTGTTTATGCTTGTTTCGTTTGCTGGTGCGATTCAAATTTGTGGGGGAGCTTCGAGAAGAAGCCCGGCCGCGCCCTGGTTCCTCATTGCTCCAAGAGATGTTGGCTAAATTGACGCATCCCGCAAACTCGGGCCCTGCCCACCCATGCGCACTCGACTGTATGCTGGGGGTTTTCGATCAGGGTTGGGGGTGCCTGAGTTGGCCAATGCGATCCTGACCGTGTAAAGAGAATCAGAAGCTTGTTGTGAGCAACCGGAACTTCCATTTAAGATTATTTTTCTGTTGGATTGTAAGGCAATCTATGACTACTGGACATAGTTTATTGTCATTTGTTCCATGGGACTTAGGCAAATGGAAGGGAACCGCAAGTGGCCAACGCCAACGCCCGGTGATCGTGCGCTTGGCCAGGCTTCTGCCAGCAGGAGCTGAAGATCTTGCCGGGGTGCGAATTCTGGAAATTGTTATTGGAACCCAAAAATCCCTTGTGTTCAAAAGAGGACCACTTTAGGAGGTTGCAAATGTGAAATTGCACTTCTGTATCCATTGCTGCATGTTTGTTTGGATTGATTTAGGGTCCCAAGGCTCTTCTCGACCGCTTGGGTTCTTGTCTGAATCGGCTCCGCCCTTTTCTAGCGCTCAACTCCCTGAAAACAGTGGCGAGGACGCGCCTCGGAGCACGCTCGTTTGCTCGCCGTTTGTAATGCTTGTTGCTTTTTGTTGTTGTTTTGGGTGGGGGGCAAATGGAGAACCAGGATTTCACTGCAAATTCACTTGCCCGCGTCTCTGTCAGTTCTCTGGCAAGGTGGCCGCTGGGATCCATCCCTTCCAGTTTGCGGTTGGTGTGCTGCGAACCTTGTAGCAGATAAGAGCAACAGAGAGTGACCCGAACAAGTTCTCCAGATGTCATGGCTATCAATGAAGGGTAGACCTGGGCCCTCATCTCAGTTTGTTGTACGACTGCAGCGGCTGTTGAATATAAACTGTTTTCCTTTCAACCTTATCTAGGTGAATGGCACCATCTCTCTTGGTGTGGCAACCCATTCGAAGGTGCCTCTTTTCACTCAAAACGCCCCTGTGAAGCTTTGGTCCATTTCCTCCAGCATCTCGCTCTCCTTTCCCTTCCAACTAAACTGGAGCAACACCCACCAGAAAGGGCCCTGCAGGGAATCCTGTGCCACCCAGGCACCTTCTTTCGTCAGGTTTTTTAAGGCGGGAGGGACGTGCCTCAAGCCGCAGGAGCCCGCTGAGCCATGCGCCCAGGCCAGGCTCGCCCAGACGCCCAGCTCATGCTTTCGGAGCTGTACGTCAGGGCTCCGGAAACCGTTTCTTCGTGGGGAAGGAACGCATTTTGCGATGTTCCCCTGTTGGCTTTTTAAGGGAATCTCTCACTCAGGAAATATGTTTACTTGTTCCAGGAGACTCTTTTGCAAATGGAGGTTGCCATTGCTGAACATCTCCAAGTTCAATGGTGCAATGTTTGGGCTGAGGAATTGGCTACATGGCGGAAAATGTTCACACCTGACGCATACCCACCCGAACTCAAGGTTGAGAAGTTCGGGCCATTCACGAGAACGATACGCAGGACAACAAGACTTGGATCCGGCGCAGTCAGCGCAGCCTAACAGGATCTGGAGCAATTGGCACCATGGCAATCTGTCAAATGGTGACACCGCCAATGAAGGGTATTTGAGAATGAATCTGCACAGGCATGTTCGAGAGCTGCAAGAATGGTAGCTAGTCACCTATTCGAAGAAGCCTTGCGGATGATGATGGGAGGATTTCTGTGGCAGTCAGCATCCAGACGCTCCAGACGCTCGCGGCTACACTCAAAAAGTGACATCCGCCAATAGCAAGACCTGCGAGATATCTTGCGCAAGGGATCTCAGGCCCACCTTGCTTCAGGGTTTAATTGGGTACAATGTCGAGTATTTTCCATACAAATTCCTGTTTTCAAATTCTACCCTAGGTACATTCTCCCGGACTGCATGCTGAAAATCGAACATGCCCCCTGCAGTCTGTTCAACCCGTTGGCCAGATTTCAGATTTGATCCGGACCTAGGTTGGGAATATTCTACAAAGGTCAACTCACTTGCTTTTTAGGGAGCTGGAAGCAACAGGTGTTTAGCTAGTGAAACCTTTAAACTACCTGGAAGCAACAGGTGTTTAGCTATTGAAACCTGTAAATACGGAGCAAATCTGGAAAACCACATGGTTGGATCCGGTTGATTTGAGTCAAAGGGTGAAAGGCTGCGAGAACCCCACCCTGGCGCCAGTTGCTGGCGAACAGGACTGCAATAGGAAAGTCAAAGAAAATCGTTGTGTTCAACGTTTCAATGCTGGATGTTCCTTCTTCATTGGGAGGGATTGGCCTTGCTGACTCTCAATGTTTGTTTTTTCAAAGTTGGAGTGGCAATCCCTGGGACTGTGAAAGACATTAGCACTGGTAAAGACGCCAAAGGAAAGCTGTTTGGTTGAGGGATCTCCAGTTTCTGGAAGCGCCTAAAACTAAACTCATATGACTTCAACATTTTGCAAGGGCCTCAGGCTGTTTTGGAGACCTCGTTTGGACGGTTCAGCAACTCATTGGGGAGCCTTGGAGAGTGCCAAACACATATCGCCATGTGACTAATCATGGCCATTGTCGCCGAGGAATGTTAACCTTGGCACTCACAGAGTCGTGAAAAAGTCAATGAACCAAGCATTTTAGCATGTTTAAGGTCCGACAAGAATGGAAATCGATGTCTACTCACACATTGCCCTTGACAATGTCCTCCAGCGTGACCCGCATGGCGCATTTCGCTCTGAGATCTCATTCTCAACTTCCCATGTTCGCAACGCATGCAAGGACACAGATTTTTGCTTTTGGCGAACTTAGGTTTCGGCTGGTTTCGGTTGGTTGTTTCCGTCGGTGGAATCTTCGAAGTGGTTTCGGTGCGGCCGGCGGATCCGATCCGATCCGAGGCCCTCGGTCTTTGAGATGTCGCCCGCCCCGCGGCTGCCACTGGAGCCTTTGGGAGGCGGGGGTCAGAACGCACATGCCTTTGGGGAGAAGCTAAGAGCAAAACAGTTTGAAGTCACCCCCCCATAAAAAAATTGGCGGAGTTTACATCAAGTGGGAGACGAGTCAGAGTGGAGATTACAACTCATTTGACAGTTGTCCAAAGTTCAATGCTATAGGATTCTTGTGTGAACAAAACGGGTACTTAGGCAGAACCAGACTACGGAGCTTGGGTTTCCTGCATGTCGAGCCAAACATGATCTTGTGTTGCTTGCTACATACTTGCTGCGCTTCGTCACACTTGTATATGATATATGTGCGCATGACAATTGTGCATTGTGGATCTTGAGGCAACAGTTGGAATGATGCCAAAGAATGGGGCCAAGACCCTTCTGCTGAATTACTTGTTTGAGGAGCATCAGACAGAAGTGTTTGGGCCATGTAATTCATAGAGGACTTCTTTGCTTAATTCAAGGACTTTTGTTCATTGGGGGTTACTGTACCAGTCAAATGCAGCCAGGTGGCAGCGATCTGACCCCGTGCAAGCGCCCGCCTGGGTCGCCCAGCCCTAAGAAAACTTAGTGCCCGGGGCTGGTCCCAAGGTTTTTTGAACAAACAGTCTGAGGTTTGAAGTTTGGTCGTCCTCTTGGGAGCAGCCCTGCACCGTCTCTTGTGACTGCGCTATAGAGCGCGAGATGGTAGATGGCCCGAACTTTGGCAGAGAGGATGGCACGATTAGGCAAGTCAATATTTTCAACATCTGCAATGCTCTGCTCAAGACGATGCCAAAGGGCCGATAGATTGGTTGCCGCTGATGTGTTTCTCGTCAGTGTCTTGCAAGAAGCTGAAGGCTCGCACGCCTTGTTTCTTGGATTTGCAGCTATGATGCTCCTGGAACACATTGCTCGGCCGTCAAGTGGCTTTCGCCAATAGCGAACCCGTTTCGGTCACCAACAAGTTGTCTGTTGTTGTTTTCCCTGATCTATTCAGTGCCAACAAGTTGGAGTTTGTGCAATGCAGACCTGGATTCAGCTCAAATTTGATTGGCAAACCTAGTTGTCCACGAGGAAAGCAGGGCCTTGTTTAGCACAAGGCGCTGTTCCCCGCTTACTTGACATAGTGGTAAATGGAGTCAAGAGCCTGCAATCGGGAGGCACTCTTCTCGCCGAGAAAGCAGAGACACGCATTTGGGGCAATCAAATCTACGACCCATGTTGGGAAACACAGGGTTATGTTAGCTATATTCCACGAAGTTGTCCAGTTCTGAAGACCATTTAACGAAGTCTTTGCAGAGTTTTCCAAAATATGATAGACAGTTTTGGCGTTGCAACCCAGTCTGCCAACGTGCGGCCCAACATATGTTGGTAGATTGTGACTGGTGAATTCAAACACGTTAGACCGTTGCTTAATCAATCAACGTGGTTTGGAACTTTGTGGCCAGCCGCAGTCGAGCATCAAGGCTGCCTCTTTTGCCCGTGCCTCAAGGGCAACTGCTTGAATAGATTGCGGGGTTGGCCAGTCAAGCTGCCTGTCTAAGTAAAAACAGCACCACACTCATATTGGATATGTTTGAGATGTTTGTGTCTTTTTCAAGGTAGCATTGTGGGGGTCCCCCTCAATGTTCTGGATTTGCTGAAGCGCAAAGCTGCCCACTCCTCCTGACATGGCAGTCGGGCACTTTTCTGCCAGCCGTGGCTGTTTTCAAAGATAATGCCTTCGCAGGCTTTACACTTCTGGGAGTAACCGGCAAGGGAAGGCGTCCTGATTTTCCCAGTCGCTTCAGAGCGCATCCGCTGCTCCCAGGGCGTGTCAGCCAGCCCAGTATCGGATCACGGAGCTCGTGTTGGCACTGGCCGGCACAGGCAGAGCAGAGTTTGCGAATTTTTCGTTTTGGGAAGTTTCGGATCTAAACCTCCAGTCTCCTTGTCCCAAGCCTTGACCCTTCGGTGTCTCCTATTCTCATGGGCCTGGTCTCGCTCGCGCTCTTGGCCGGCCAGTCCTGTCACCCGCCAAGCGGGGAGCGAAGGAAAAGGAGTACTGCACAGATTGGGTGTCCCTTCAAAATCGCCAGAAAGGAGACCCTATTTCAAAACCCCAGCTGTCAATCGCCAGCCCTGAGAACGGGATCAAGCCACTAGCACCACAGCTGTGAGCCGCAGCCGCAATATGGCCTGCGGCGCTGCAACTGATCATTGGCAAATACTGCCCAAGTACAATTTAGCCCATCTTCCTGACATGTTACGAGGCTGTTTGAGATCTCCTGATAGTATGTTCAATTAAAAGGTAAACCAAAAGACTAAGATTATGTATGTGAATGCAGAAGTGCTGTGTTTTGGCACGTAGGCTCCTACGCAACTGGTGGTAATCTTACCTGGGGCAACAACAGCAAAGAGTTCTTTTTCTTTGGTGCCTTTGGGCAGTGATTTCGGAATACAGCGAGCAAGCGACAATATGTGGTGGCAGTCTGATTCATTTCGAGGAGGACATGCGTGGCATGCATGTCCTTTTGGGAAGGACATCCGAGGTTGCAACATTGAAGAAGTCTGAAGGTCAACAAGTTCGATTGAACTAATTTGTTGAATTGCGAAGAGGGTCCGAAAACGGATTGGTGCACGCCAGGTTGACCAATATACGGAGAGCAGCAGTTCCGCGTTTGCGTGTTTGCGTGCTCGAGGCAAGCATCCAGAGTTCCCACACTTGAATGGTATTGCAGAGAGCCTTTCGTGGCAAAACCATAGGTGTCCTTTTGATCGCTTAGTTTTTTGTTGTTTAAAGAAATAGATGGGTTTCACTGGTTTGGATGGCGGTTATTTCATTTACCAGGGCCACCCATTTTGCAAAAAGGTCACCGGGCAAAACAAGCATGGGCGCTGTGTCTTTGCAGCCGAACATCGGCTCAAGCACGCGAATTCGGGCACGGGCCATCCCCCGCGCGGGCTCCCAGGGCGCAAGGGGGGCAGTCATGAATGTGGTTTTTTCCCCTGAAGGAGACCGAATGGGGATGGATCATTATTTGTTTTTTGTTCTCTGGCATACTTTGGCGAGGAATGACGGTCACAAGATTCAAAACGATGGACGGGTCAAGCAGTTTGGGTAAATCGGCGCAGGGATTTGGTGTTGCCGTCAAGTGATGGAGTTTCTGAAGCCACAAGATACTCAGGATAGCAACGTCGCACATTCTGTGGTTCGTGTTTTCCATGTCGCGCGCTCTGCACTGTGTCAGTGCCTCCTCGTCTCCAAAGTCGATCTTTTGAAGGTCCTTTGGGTAGGCCAGTGCTCAACTCCCGCATTTCTGTTTTGAGGAAGCCTTCCTGGGAGTTGCATGGCTTTAAAGCGAAAAAAAGGCAACCCGCCATACACAAAGAGGGTTCCTTTGTCAGAAAGCACCCACATGAAGCCTGTGAAATCAGTATAGCCCAATACATCCCAATGCTTATGTTGTTCGGAGCCTGTTCCTTCCTGGTACCTTGCTACCCATCGTTTGTCCGAACTGAGCACTTGCCACCTGGCTTATGAAGACAGCTTTAGAGCTATTCTACTAGACAAATCCTCCTTTGCATGCGATAGCCGAGTGCTGGATAAGCCACTGGCTGGTCCTAACTTCGCATCACGCGAGGGCCACTGCATGCGAGGAGCAGATTCTCAACATCAACGTCCGCAAAAGCAAGTTATTGTCTTCCAACTGACAACTGTGCCCCTTGTGCTCGTCCAGCTCAGCTACCTCCTGCTACAGCCTGCTGTGTCCAATGAAGACTTGTGTGGTTTCTGGTCCGGGTATGATTCAAAGAGCACGTTTTGGTTAATAGTGACACACATTCATTGTTGGCAGCGTTTGTACTCAATGGGCGATAAAACGAACAAGCAAATGTTGAAAGAACGAGAATCACAACCAAGGTTTGCCTCCAGTGAGAAAGACCTCCTTTGGAGTCTCATTCCTTCACCACTGGAGTCATAGGTCGGGGTTGAGTCTGTAAGGCAGCTTCTTTATCTTGCGGGCCGTTTGCTCAGGAAACAGAAAGCTGACAAATATGACAACTCGACCCCAGGTGATTTGCATTTTAACTGGAGAAACTTCTGGTTTGTTACTGTCTGGAAAGTCCCACAGCATTTTTTTAAGTGGATGCCTGCCCCAACCTGCCAACCTACTCTTTCCTGAGCATTCACATAGAACCCAAGTCAGTGAACATTATGCGGGGAGTACCGCTCCCGGAAAGTGCCTCAGGAGGGCTTCGTCTGCGTTCTGGCGAGCGCCTCCAAAGAAGGCCGGTGAGAAACCGTGCGCGCTCTTAGGAACCCATACTCCAAGTTTGTCGTGGACGCGCGGCTAATGAGGGTATGGAATCACCTTGGAACCTCGCGCTTTTCAATATACGAATAGCATGCTTCTGCCAGGCAGATCACAATTGACCAATGCCGAGTCAACAGTGCCTGAAAGCTGTTGTTGTGATCAACGTAATTTGCTTACAAGACAAGATGAACAGATCAAAGACAGCAATTTTTCATGAGAGGGACGGACAACAATATCCTAGTGGTTTATTTTGGATGTTTGTAACCGTATCACTCATATGTTATGTCATCTCGCAGTAGAAGACCAAGGCAACACATCTTGTGCTTGGCCAAGCAGTCCCGTAAGATTCAGTCATTGCTTTGACCGATTGGGTACTGCATGCTGGTGCTGGTTTCAGGGTTGTGTGTGATTCTGATTCCAGATTCGATCGATGGCTTGTTGTCACATTTGAAAAGCGTGCAAGGGCCGGACAACTGGCCTCCAATTTGAGGGACCCACGTGGCCTGGTTCGAAAAAATATCAACCTGAGGCCCAACTTGGAGCAGCAAATCAAGCCATCGTCTGAACCTGATTCAGCGGGAGACTCCCTCAAAACATGTGTTGCTGAACTAGAGGATTATGTGGGGATTTTCCAAATTGACACTCGTTGGGTATTTGTGTTTTCAGCACTATCCAAAAGGGGTGGATGAAGCCTAGGTCGGGTTTACAAGCAAGAGGCGACACAGACAAAATTTACCCGGGGCACAAAGAGGTGACAACGCATGCTGCCAACCAAGGCGAGCACCTCATTGCAACCGCTCCTTCAATGAAGAGACGAAACTACCTGCACATAGTTCGAATTTGTTGGACAATATCACCAAGCAGGCAATGGGCGTGTCTCCCAAATGTATTCACCCTGATAAAGGGTATTTTGGTGAGGGCTCTTTGCACGTGCTTTTCCCAAGAAAGTCATCAAGGAGCACGCACATTCCTTCTGTATCTCTTTGGGGGACTCCTTCTGGAAGTTCCATGTCAATATACCAGCCATTCCTGACAGAAACAGCCTGCCATGTGGGTCGTGTCGTGGAGGGTACCATTTGCGGGGATTGCTTTGAGGAGAATCTCAACATTGTAGCACCGCCCATTTTGGGGACCACAATGTCTCAAAAGATCTTGTTCTGATCGGCCCGCGTGAAACGGCATAGGTTCGACGGAGGGGGCTGCATTTTGACACAGCCAGGTGGGTTTGCTCTGCCAACATATGTTCGCTTGCCCAGGGTGAATCAAACTTTGGCGTTGTGTGGGCTCCTTGATTCCTGGGCCTAAAATCCTCCCCTTTCCAACAAAAACAAGAGCTAAGTAAACATAAATGGTGTTTCCCCATTTTGAGGCAAGCACATCTTAAGGGCTGGTCTTGTTTGCCGTCGCCGTTGGACCAGACTTGGCTTCACGAGTGACCCTCCCTTATGGACCTGAGCTTCCAGGATTTGCGATTTACTGCGCTCCAGCCGGTCCGGCCGACATTTTTGTTTGGGTGACCTGGAGTCTTGCCCAGAAGGTCCAACTACGTAAAGATGTAGTTCAAGGATGAAAATGGGTGTCCAAAGTTTACATGCCTAGAAGGCTCTTTGCTTTCAGGTATGACATTGCCACACTCAGCATGGGATCCTTTGGTTGCAGGTGGGGAAGCTTTAGCGCAGAAAGTATATACTAGGCCAATGTGAACCTTCAAGATTCATGGAACGCCAGCCGCAACACCATTCAGAACTGGAAAGGTTTCCCCACGACACAAATTCGACCTGAACCGCCGCTCCAATGTACAAAAGCGCACACCAGGGACCAGCTCAACAGCTGATCTCGTGTTAGTTGGATGCCCCACAAGTGTGGATTTACCCATGTAAGGCGCAAAACACGGGTGCGACAAGTGGAACACGTCGCACCATGCCCCGCCGCGCCTCCCGGCGCCGCCGCGACTCGCGCGACTCGCGGGAGCGGGCGCCGCCGAGAAGACGACGAGATGAAGGGCGGAGACTCGGTGAGCACAGGCTGACGCCTTTCGGTGGTATTTGCCGGGAAGCCACCCTTAGTTTTTGTAAGCCCCATCTTGGAAATGTGAGTCCCCCCCCCCAAAAAAAAAAGGAGGAAAGACAAACATAGAAACACACAAACGCACACAAGCACGATATTT
>CAUJNA010001347.1:435000-470000 GCA_963377175.1 Effrenium voratum | reverse complement strand
ATAATATATATATATATATATATATATTATAACATATACATACACCTGTCAATTGCTGCTTGTTATGTGGATACATGTTGCTGGACGATCCAGACCCCGTAAAGTGTTTGTTCTACACTGAGATGGTGGGCAGCGCCAGAAAGTCCTGACCGGATGCAACATGTATCATGCACGCCAACTGGAACTGTATGATGGCAGTCTAGTTCCATTCCAAGAAATGATGTTTGCTCCGTGAGTTTTTTCCCTGTTTTAGGCCCATGTTGGTTTCGTGCCTTGTTTTCTCAACTATCGTCCCATTTTAGTTGGCGGTGCTTCGCGGGCACGCCAGGCGCCCTTTGCCGCGCCGAGGGCGCGGCGGGCGCGGCCCGCGCAGCCGCAGCCCGCGGCGCGGCGAGCGCCGGCGCAGCAAAGGCGAGCTGCGGCTTTGTGGCTGTGGGGTCTTTGAGGGTGATTAGCCTTTGTAGCCTGGTTCATGGGGAAAGCAGAAACAACAACCCCCGACTTGTGAGGTCTCCCAATTTTGACAGACGTCCTTGTAGTGGGAGCTCAGGAACAAACCAACCTGGCTGATGAATAGGATGGTGTCCCATTGAAGAGGGAATGCTTCACTTGTTTTGCGGGGCGAAGCACTTCCTGTCAGGCCGCCAGGTTGATGAATCCGGGGTCGACGCCTGGTGAATGATTGTACAGTCCTTTGCTTTCCGCCCGCAATCCCAAGATGGCTGCATCCATGCCGATTTCCCTCGTATTATTAATATGGGAGCTTGTTCCATTCGCACACGACTTCTCCGCCGCAGTATTGTGCCCACTCTCCGAAAAAGAATGTGACTTCTACTGTGAAGCATGGACATGTGACTTACAGCTTTTGTTGGGGGCCGAATTGCCTACTTGAACCCGGAATGTCCCCTTATGCCCTGGTTGTAATTCCATGTTGTTAATTCATGGTCTCATATCAGTCCGGCCCCTCTTGTTGGTTGAACATCCAGGCCTTCAGCAAGATTCCAATTTTTAGCTGGGCTCTTCGAGATAGGCTTCTCCTAGAATGAATGTCTGCCACTGATACTGCCCCAAGTCCATGGCTGGATATGGAACCACAGACCCCTGTCCCCCGCCGGATGAAGGATTTTAGAAGCTCCTCATTTTGTTGTCCATGGAACAAAGTTGGTGGACGAGGTCATGCTCACAAATAGCCATTACAAATAAAGAAACAGATTGATCCAGTTGTTGGCTCGGAAGGTTTGGGGATGTCTTCGCCGAGCCCACATGTGCATTATATGACAAAATGACCATGTATACAATATCACCATTTATAATGTGCATTCAATGGCCATGTTTGATAGCGACACACGCACCTGCAGTCAATCCCGCATTGCACATTGCCGGCACGTCGATGAAATGCTGCTGTTGAAAAGGGAGAGCGTGTCATTAGTCTTTGTCGGAAGGGTGAGTAAGATATGTATGCTGAATTACATCACCCAAACGTGTATCCTCTTTGCACACATGCATTAGCTCACTGACAGATACACATACACCATATGTTCGCGGTATTGGTTTGGGGAAATGGCATTTGGTTGGGGGGCTAGTTAAAGCAATCTACTACATGCTTCTTTCCTCTTCCCTCCCCGCGGGTTGTGCCGCACCTGTTTCTCAGGCACCCCCGACAAGCCGCTCTTTACCGAGCTCGCATACCGCAGCAAGGACATCAAGTTGTGGCTGCACACAACGCCGGGCATCCTCCAAAGCGGGCGGTTTATCTTGGTCCCGTTTACATATGTTCCAAGAGAGTCCCTACTTTTGACACAAACAGAAGCACACACGCACACAAACAGAAGCACACACACGCACGCACGCACGCACGCGCACGCACGCACGCACGCACGCACGCACGCACGCACGCGCACACACACACACACACACACACACACACACACACACACACACACACACATTGAGGCGAATGTATGAACCAACGGATGGACACGATTTGACAAGATAACCGTTTGCTTATAGCTGTCTGTGTGACCCTCCCATGTCAGATCCAAGAGGGAACCCCTCAAAGCAGACACATCTATGTGAAGTTGTGTCAGTATGCTTGGTGGTCTATTGTCGACTTGGAAGAGACATGGGGAACTTAATTGCTAAGTTCCCCACAGGAAGCACCATCATTTTTCATGTGGACTTCGGATGAGAGGAGCATTTCCTTTGGGCTCAGATGTATCAGATGCTTAACATCGTTATTTTCCGATATCTGCAATGCAGCGTGTTAGACAGCAGACTGAGCAAATATTGACATCAGGGATGTATTCAACGAGCGGGTGCGAATGAAGCTGCTGGATGAATGTGAATATCGAAGTTCAGCGGAAGCAGGTTCCTTTGTTTGAAGTGAACCTTATTTGGGTGGGGTGCAAGTTAGAGCTTGGACAAAGGCACCCATCCACCCGCACGCCCTTGGTGCTGTATTATTGTGCCGCTAATTTGCCAGCACGTGCCCTTTTGGCAGACCAAACTTTTCTTTGCGTGCACCACGCGTTGTCTTGGCGATGTTTTTTTTTTCGAGATGGCATGTTGGTATTCCGGAGCCTTTGGTTCCCCCCCCCACATTTCAGCAATTTGCATGGAAAGCAACTGGAATGGCGGTGAAAACCCATGGTTTCTTGCAACCAGAGCTGGGTTCCTTCCCTCTCCTGAGTTCATATTTTTGTGGTTCTGGCGGTTCAAAGTCACAACATGGGCTTTCCCATGCAGGCCGCTATTTGGTAGCTTCGAGAAAGGGTTCGGTGGAGTTTCCTTTCTGGGTGCGTTGTCAGGACGATCTGGACATTTACAACGAGTTCTGTGAGAAGGCGCTGATTTTTGTTCTTTTCTCAAGCTTGCAGCAATTTCTGGAAGGAGGGGGTGGTACAACACCCTTCCCCATACATTTCCATTTGTGGGCCATTATTTTCCCCGTTCAATAGAGGTCGCCTAAAAGTAAAGATTCTTCCCAAGTCCCCAATACGCAGCTACGAAGAATCAGGGAGAATTCCGCACCGCTAATTAACCAACAGTTGTTCTCACTAGGTACTCTCACTAGAGCCAACCAAGAAATCATGTTGCTCACCCCTGGCTTACCCAAATCGTACCCGGATTTGTCTCTGATTCAGTAAGAAACTCAACCTCGATTGACCCGTTCTTGGGTCCCTTCCAGGAATGCACATTGCAGCCAGTTCCTGGGCTGAAAGCTTGCTGAAAAAGCTGTATTTATAGATTGGATTTCTACATCCCCCCACTCAGTTTAGTTGAGATGCCTGCCAAGTCACAGGTTTCGAGTTTTTCCTCACCGCAAGACCAAGCTTTGCTCCTTTTGTGTTGACGGCAAAACCTGAACCCAATGGCATCCCGCCGACCTGTTGGTTGTCAGGATGGTGTTCAAGGAACTCCTTCCATATGTATCTGGGCAGGGGAGATTCTCCGACAGTAATCAGGGGTAAATGACTCATCACGAAGCGGAAGCAGTTTGGTCCCAGGCATCCTTGCCCCCCACCCATACCTACAAACAGGTCTCTCGAGCAGGTGTAAGTTGTGGTGCTCTTTCCCTTGCATGCCTTTAGGCATTCGTTACATGAGGGTGTGAGCTGTTAGAAAGTTTCATTTGCTACGAATAGATGTTATTTCCCCTGTTGGATTTTAGGAAGAGTATGAGAAAGTGAACTCCACGCCTGCCCAGAGTCCGTGGCACTTTCGCTTTCTCGCTCCGCAGGTCGGTATCAAGGGTAGCTCCCTGGCAGCAGGTCGCAGGATGTCGATGGGGTTCAACCACGCAGGCTACTAGATTTCCAGAGTAACCATTGCCTGCGTTTTGTTTGTTCATCTAGTTGGCGTTTGACAGGCGCGTGGCTAACATTGTTCCACACCTCCAGGGGGCAGACCGGTGATTGGCCAACATGTCCAGGCCCAATGACCTCCGTGCTCAAGACCAGGGCAATAAACGTAGAAGTTTTGTGTGTTACATCATCTTTTCTTCTGACATTATGTGCTGCTGCTGCTCTAATATCAGGCGTCTGAATGTCATTGTACAGGTGCTTTGTTGGGCAAGTCATGGCAACTTGCCCTGTGGAGTTGTTTGCTGTTCCATCACAGCCGTCTTAGACATGGTGAAACCAATGGATGGTGCCGCCCTGGCGCTCATGATGCCCTGAGGCAAAAGCACACGTATTGACAGTCTGCGCCTACATTTCCGGGGTGGTTGTTGATTGGCAGACAAGCTATGTGACTATGACCTCGTTGGCCATTGTATCATATTTTGTTGGGGGCTGCTTTTCTGATTGTTGAGCCACCGAACAAACGGATTTGCTGTGATGAGAGATCACTTCAGCACTCGTCCTGGGCACAGGGAACAAGCACTTTCGCCGTACATGCTTTTTAAGCCCTACAGAGGCTCTGAGGGGGTGATTCCCTATGTCAGCCAGAGTTTTGGCGCGATTATTTTATGAACAGAAAGATCCCTGGAGATTATGGGCCCGCTACAGCTAGGGGGGGTGCCCTTTTATGTGTGTGTGTGTGTTTTGTGTTTCTTTGCCAAATTGTGGCCCTGTTAGACGGCTCTGTAAACGTGTCAATCAGAGTTGGCTGGTATTTGGGCAACCATGGTAGGGATCGGGAAACCAGCCAAAATATTTCAACCCTAATTAGGGAGCCTCCTTCAACAGGGTGGAGTGTGTGTCAAATCCCGTATGCCAATCGCGAGGATTCAGCGCATGGGATTGGATTCAGTGCATGGGAATCAGCGCATGGGATGATTTGCAGCTCGAGTATGCGAAGAGCGTTGCTCCTGAGGAGTCATTGCGAAGATCCGAGGGATGATGCAGCTACCTGGCTATCTGTGCTGGAACCGGTTTGGATGCCTGCAAAATCTCGCGATCTCACTGGAAACAATGTTTAGTCCGGAAAGCGCAAACTCCATGTGTTGAAAGAACCAGAAGGCCCAAAAGGCTTGGACCATAGCCAAGGTGACTGAGGATGTTGTTCTTGCCTCCCTTTCTTGGCCTTCACCTCCATTCATCCCAATGGGAAGGCATCCTGCTTGGTGAATCCCTGCAAGCAACGGCACATACAAGGTAAGCTGGATGTACAATGGATAAATGACAGAGGTACTCGGCAATCCAGGGGTTGTTACAGGTAGGAGCTGCAGCACGACTTGCTGTGACTTCTTTGTGTCTGTGTGTGTGTGTTTGCGTGTCCGTGTGTTTGCATGTGTTGCTGTCAATATGCTTGAATGTGTTGATTCCGGCTACGTATATAGCCTTGTGCATAAATGCTTTATCGTCAGACACAGCCAGGCTTTCGAGTCCTGGCATCGCTATTAGAAATTGTGAAGTTATGTGCTTCTAGCAGCCTCCAACTTTAGGACAACACCTGCGGATGGTCGGGTTCATGTCGCAAACGAGAAAATTCAGAGTTCGTGAAGCTTTTCAACGGGTTGGCCAAAGTGTTTCGACGTTGTAAGTAGCGGACAGCCTTTGTGTTTGAGCAGCCCCTATCGCTTTTGATCCATGGGTATCGGTTAAAGATGAGCCTCTCTTGTTGTTTTGTAGTGTTGTTGTCAAGCAGTTAATGTGTTTTCAGCTTGGTCGCCTAAACATGGCTTTGTCAAAGGTGTATCTCAAGGATGTTCCAAGGTTCGCAATCAGGAAAGAGCTTGGCACCTGCCCGTCCAAGGAACATGTGGCGTGACGACTTGGCGCGATTGCTGGAGCCTGCGGAGGCATCATGAATCTGAGTTGGTCGACCGAACAGCTGGCAGCACCAAGGATGTCACTGTCAATTTCATTGAGAGTTTAGCATTAATAAAACAAGATCATGCCTTTGGGGCTCGTTTTGCTGGTGGTCAAGCAAAAGCATATATCCTGCTTTCCGAGATGTTCCGGTTTTTGCGTAGTTTGGGGCATGCGTTTCCCTTCGCAAACTGGGAGGGCTGTGGGATGTTGAGGGCTGGGGCCCAGGCCTATGTACTTGGAAGAGCCAGAGCCGTTTTAAGGGATTGCTAGAATCACCAAATTCTGGGCTGGTTTGTAGTTGATTGCCTTTTAATTGAGATTACTTGAGATGAATTCGAGGATGCTCTCCTTCAAGGAATTCTGTTTCTGAGTCAGCTTGCACTAAATTGGCCGTTCATGAAATTTGCTTGGAGATTGATAAAGCATGTTTTCACATGCCTAGGGTCAACACCTTGCTACTGGCATAGTTGAACTGAACGCCATTGAGGTACCTCCATGTGTCCTTTAGCGGGTACCCCCTTCGACGCGGCCAGCTCTCACAGCTAGGTGGACAACATCCGAAAGGCGGAGAATCCCATCGGCATGGCCATCAACCGCATTCGCACCATCGAGCGGGAGTCCGGACGCCCCAAGGAGCTTTCAAAGCAAAGGAGTAGCTCCAAACAGGCGTTCAATTTCCTGAGACGGAACCGTGTGGTTTGTTTCTGTTATGATTGCAAGCAACTTTCCGCAATTCTTGGATGAACAAAGTGCCAAGCACTGGAGAAAACGCCTTTTGCTTCCTGAGAGCTTGTTGCTGTCAAAAACAAATGCAACAGCAGGAGCCAGTTTGAATTATTGAGCCGTTCTTTGACCGCAACCTTTTGATTCGGCCCCGTTCTCACCTTGTGTTCATCCATGCATTGTTGAGTGCAAATAGCAGCTTGGAGATCCACCTTCGACCTGTCCCAGAGCGTCCAAGAACTAAGGATGTACTTTTGACTCTCATTCACTACTTGAGAATGAAGTCTTGGAAGGTACTTGACCCTTTGAGTACGCATTTCGCAGTTTCGAGAAGGAACCGTTCCCAGAAATGCGAAACTTTCGCAGGAGATGGCCCAGCGCAAAGGCAGCGGCAAAGGCAATGAGGCGGGCGATATTCATTCACTGTTCTTGGCCTGTTTTGGTGCTTCGTTGGTTCTGTAGGGTTCTGTAGGGTTCTGCACGGTTTTTTGTTGGGGGGGGTGGGGGTTCTGATCTTTGCTTTTGGATTTTTCTTGTTTGTGTGTGTTTTTTTGGGGGGGTGGGTCGCAGAAAACAGCGGATTTTTGCCCACCATGCAAGGGACGGGGAAGATGCCTTTGGTTGTTTGAGCCCAAAGGGAGCCCGAGATCATGTCGAATTCCTGGCACCTGCACAACGTTCCTTCGTGTGCGCTTTGGTCACTTGTCTCGCAGGTTCGGATGTCACCTAACGTAGAAAGATGCCCCACAAGCATAAAAGGCCTGACTACTCTTTGCACACAATCATGAACAATTGTACGTGGCAAGTCGTGTGTCAAAACCAGTCGGATTCCCTTGGTTAGCGTCCCTCATTGGTTCCCTTTTGGTTCTTCAAAAGTGGTGGGAATGCCACTTTTGAGGGATAACCTACTAAACAAAGCAAAACAAGAGCGGCCAACCCGGGACCAGCTTGTTTTTGAAACATCCGTCAAAGATCTCCAAAGATCCCTCATGATGCATTTGATGCGTTTTTCTCAAGCCGTCTAGTTCTAGGGAGTCCCCCAACCCACCCCCTCCCCCCTTTCGTTGGAAAACAGGGGATGGTTTCTTTGAGGTGTATCCCGAAACCATTTATCACTCCACAACAAGCCAGCGAAGCCAGCCCCCAGTTGACCCATCATTTACGTTTTTTGCCGCAGTTTACAGCCCGCTTGTTTCTTCCGAACGGAAGGCAAGGAAGGTGCATGGGTGCGTGGTTGCGCAGCGAAACCGAAGTCATCATGGATGTCAAGGGCCGTCCAAGGGTGCAAACAAGGAATTTGTGAGGAGTTGTGGTCGGCGTACCTGCAATTGTTTTAGGAATCCGCAGGATGAGGCTCGACATGCTGTGGCTGCTCTTTGGTGTGGCCTTAGCCTCTTAGCCCTTTAACAGACTGGTTAAAACCTTCTGCTCCAGGGGGGAAGGGCAACCCAGATGCCCCGAAAGACTTTCGACGCCGTGGCCCCCTGTCGAGCTTCAAGACACGAAGTTTGCCTTGGGCCGCCCGAAGCACACGCTCCTCAAAATGACCAACTGCCCGAAGAATGCCCAAAGATAGCTCGCGACATGCATTTGTTTCTGGTGCATGAATGGCAGGCATGCTGTTATTTTGGGCTGTCGCGTAGGCCTTGTCAAATTAAGGAGCGGTGTCCGGGTACAGTTCGCGAACACAAAGCGCTCATATATATATATAATACAGTTGATGCGATCATACAAACAAATAGCCGCAAGTGATGAGCGGGTGCGATTGAGCATTTTGCCTCCAGTCCAAGCTTGCCAGACTTGTTACATTGCTTTTGTGAATGGGCAAGAGGTCCTTCGACGTCTCATGGGTTTGTTGGCGAAGCCAGCCAGAGTTTGCCTCTTGCAAAGCATCAGGTCATGCTTTGATTTTCTTCCCCCGAAGTAATGAGTTCCCAAGAAATGCAGAAGCCTTTTTCAATTGTGTCTTGTCTCGGAAAGGATTCAGACCATAAACCCCGCACATCGCCAGGCGCAAAGTAGCCAACCAAAGGGCCGCAGCCGCAGCCGGAGGCAAATGTCCATCGGGGGCCTTTGGTTCAATCGGGGCCGTTTTATTGGACCATCAGGAGATTGATCTGCCGATTTTATTGCGAGCTCAGCTGGGACGTGGGGGAATTATAGTAGCATTTGCAGATTGGTCAACTTCTGATTTGGAGAATCATTGTTCTCCACTGACCCACAAGTGTTGCATCGTCATGTCTCAAATGTCAGCAATCCAACTTCCACCGGTGCAGGTCCAGATACCTGAACCGTAGAACATTTGGGGTGGCCTCTCTGTATGGGGGAACGCAAATCTATTTTAGGGTGCCTTAGAATTGTATTTCGGATCTATCAGAGGTTGGCAGCCCGCTGCAAAGTCGCAGATCCGGAAATTGGATTGTTCCTTCGACTTCACCAAATTGTTTCTTTAGCTCTCGTATTTGCTGTTGTTTTGGAAGTCCACAGAAAGCGAGTTATGGAGCCAAGGATGTCTGCCACTGCGCCGTGAAACTGTAAGAGGCTGAGTAGGAATGGCTGTCAACCACGCGCATTTGGGTGAGGCTTCCAGCTGAGTACATCGAGACCACCCCCATTATATTGACGGATGCGAGAAGACACTGTTCGAGGGTGGAGCCTTGCAATTGTTCGACTCTGGGCATCAACGTTGAGCCTGTTGTAGGTTCAAATTCCCGCTGAGCCATTGAGTGCTTCTGCGGAACAAGACCGGCTCAACGACCTCGGTACTCTGGTTGTATAGCTGCAGCTGTTGTTGTGGTTGTGGTTGTGGTTGTCATTGTTGCTGATTGCTGGTTGCTTGACTGTGGTTTCGAGGTACATTGAATTCTTTAGGTAAATGCCTCATCATGGTGGCTTTTTTGCGGCGACCACTTGGCACTTTTCGCCAGGAGTCTGCCCCGGGCACGGCGAGAGGATCGTTCACCGCGGTGAATCTGAATCGCAGACGCTTGGCCCGGTCGAAGGGAAGCTTGTCCACCGGATCTAGAAATGGGATACTTGCGGCCATGACCACATGCACGCTGCACTGGCGACTACACACACGATGCAATTAGGTGTGGCTGTTGTTACCCGGCTTTCAAGCTTGCATGAAGCTGGCGGGTCCATTTTCATAGCGTACAAGCACACGGAATCTTCTTCAGATCCCTTTCCTGACAAAAGGAAACACTTTGCGAACACTAAACTCGGGTGAGGCCTGAAAAAGGATTTGCTTCCCATGTTTGCTGCTATCACCAAGCAAATGATGCTGAATGTGTTGTACAGCCGCACATTGTGAACAAAAGGGTTGACCACTGGCACCGCCACCCTGATTATATTATGTACGCGCACCATACCAGACAGGTCTTTTACTCCAATCATGCTGAAGCGCACTGAGGTGTCAAATAGACCAACTGAAAATCAGTCTAGGCGAGCACTTGCTCTAAGTGTCTTACGTCTTTCGTTCCAGTTTCAGGGGGCAACACTGGTGTCGTTCTGGTTCCCTTTTGGAAAGATAAACCATTGTAGTTTCATAGCTGTTTGTATGATGCTACTGGTGCTATGATTTGGTGAGGACATACACTGACCTGGGAAATACGGGCTGCCACAAGAGGCAACGGCTTCATTGGCTTTTCCCAAGTTGCATCGATCGGGGCTTTGCTTTACATTGCCAATGCGTCATGTGGCCGAATCCTCGAGCTTGTGTGATTCCTGGGGAGCGGAGCTTTGGACTCATGGTGTGGGACCAGGCTCCTTTCAGTGGCCGGGTCTTTTTCGGGATATCTACTTGGAGCTTCGTCGTTGCGGCGGGACCAAAAACGAGCCGAGAGAGAAAAGTCCGTGCGCGAGTCGTGTTGACGCTTCGCACTGAGTGATGCAGTCGGGTTCTTAAGGATTGGTTTCCTTGGTCGATCCTCTCTCAAGCATTGAAGCACAGGTCCATTGTGTGTGTGTGTGCGAGGCATGTTCGAAAGACCGGGGCTAGGAATGGTCATGGACTATTCAGCTTGAGGCTAGACAGCATTTGGACATATTCAGAGTCCTATCAAGGGAGACACGACCATGGCTCACGCAAGGGGCTTTGACTATGACACAGGTCTTGTTTCCCAAGCTGGGTTGGCTATTAATGGGCTGCGCGCACAAGCTTCGATCAACAGATAGGTGCTCGTCTTGTTTTGTTTGTTCTGGGAATCTATCAGATTGGTGTTTTTTGCTGCCCTGCAAGCAGTGTTGATGCAGGATGAAGCAAGCATTGACATGCTGATGTTCAATCATGGCTGAGGATAGTTGTAATAAGCGATAGACATTGATGGCGCAACTCGGCTCCCTCCGGTACTCTCCGCTGTGCAACAGAGAACGTGGTTGCTTCAATGTTGTTTTCTTGCTCTTTGGGCACTTGTCATTTCTGGTGAGGGCTAGTTCGCTACTTTACTAGCTGCGCTGCGAGGTTCCAGTCTCTTTGAACGTCTGACAGCACTGCGCATCCTTTGCTTCCCTTTCCGCACCATTCTAGCTGTTTCCTGCCACTGGGAAACGCTGAACACCGCCCCATGCAGAGGGGTTCACCTCCAAAACGGGTCTGTGTGCGTGTGTGACCCGCGCAGGGATGAAGCCCACGCGCGGTGCCTCGGTGGCCTCCTGGTACACTTTTCTCATGGGACGCGGCGGGTCGCCAAGAAGGGAGACCCGGTTTGCTTTTTTTCATGCGTCGCCGCATTTACGGGGGGTCCCAAAATGCATCTCCAGTGCCCAAAGCAGGTGCTCTCCTAAGGGGCGCCACATAAAACTAGCCATGCGCGGGGATGCACACATACCCACTTAGCACAATGACTTCCTTGTACAGGGAACCCTGTCGCATTGCAGGTTGACCAGAGGGCGAATGATGATGCCCAGCCTTCTTAGTGGGTGACCATTGATCAACATTGGGTCAGTTGGGGCGGTGTACATCGCGTATTTCGGGCAGCCGGCTGCAAGCAACCACTGCCTTGCAGCTAACACTGCTGGCTTTGTAGATGTCACCTTTGTCCTTGTCGTTGTGCAAGGAACATGGGTGCTGCCAATACTTTTTTGCAGCATGCGGACACCCTGCATGCTGTCACTCTGACGGGCGTGCAGCCTTACAGCACTCACGGTCGGTCTCTTCGGGAGCTTTGCGGTTGTGCTTTTCCTGCGCGGAGGTACTGCCAGAGATGCGGCTGCAAACATGAATGTAGAAGCAAAGCAGCACAAGACCAAACCAGGTGCCGAAAAGAGTAAAGAACGCGACTTTGATGGCTCAAAGCCCTTCCACGTAGTCTTCCGGTTGTTTGGCTTATGTATTGTTACATGATTTGATTCAGGCTGCCCATGCGTTTTTGTTGGCTATGGCGCAGTATCACATGCCGTTGTGATAGTGCTGGCCAGCATGTGTTGTCATTCCAACGAATCTATTTGAATACAACTAAACTAGTTCACTGGGGGCAGCAACATACCTGCAGATACAACGCGAAAGCCAATTATGTTCGCAACGATTTAGTATTGGGTTCAGAAGGGCTGTTCAACAATCATTGCAGGGGTCTCAAGAGTATATGTTTGTCCGTTGGTTTACTGCCGGAAATAATCCAAAGGAACCAAGCACTGGTCGCATCGCTTCGATGGCGTCTGAGGGATGCACGAGGTGGCATTCTGGAACTGAGCGCGGCATCACCACAGCAAGCTTGGCAAACATGAATAAAACATTGGCCGTAGCCGATGCCATGGCTACAACTCCATCCAAATCACTAAGCAGCGCTCAAATCCCTGCTGGCGGTTTTCGTAGGTTGTTTACAGGAGTGCGGGTTAGCGACCCAAAGCCCAAAACCCAACACCCAAAACCAACAACCCAAATCCCAAATCCCAAATCCCGAAACCATAGTATAGCTCATGAGAACCTTTATGACCATGTTGGTAGCAATACCAATCACTGTGTTTCGGGCGCTGCCCAACTGGCTGGGATGGTTGTCTTTGGCGCAAACCATTCATCTAAAACCCATAGGACCGGACTGTTCAATTCTTCCGCCCCACCTTTGGAGTGCCTCAAAAGGGGGTCCCCCCCCCTGTTCAACGTGAGTGATGAGCAACTCAAGAGGGAGGGGGCCGAACATCTGACACGGAAGTCTAATTTCACTGTTGTTCCTTCAACCATCTTCCGACAGGGGGTTCAAGCAAGTTTAGTTCACACACACACATCCCTGGGGTGGGGGGCAGCACCTCACCGATCATCTCACGCATGCGGCACCTGCCAGCTCGAAGGTCGCCGGTGTCGCCGGGCAAGTCCACTGTGGCGGACTTCGAGGAGGTGCCAACGAATCGCCGGGGGGCGGTGCAGGCGCTGTTTGCTGGTTTGCCAGCTGTTCTGCAGCCGTTGTTTTCTCCACATGCAACGGCCAAGCCGCGCGTTTTGGTGGTCAGTCTAAGCTTTGGAGCCCGGGTTTTGGCCCAAGCACTGGGTTTGATGTGGAAAAAGCCGCCAGGCATGTGGTTTGCTCACCGCTCAATTGGGCATTTCCTTGGAGAGTAAACATGGGGAGGACAAACAAGTTCAGCAGCTTCACAATGTTGGGGAAACATTGGACAGTTGAATTTGGTTTTTAGATTTTGAAGATCCCAATTTGCGACCCTCCCGCAAGGGTTGCAGCCAAATGAAGCGGGAAGTGCCACAACGTGCTTTCTTCATTTGTCTCCCGGGCAATTTGCACCTTCTGTCACTTGACAGAGTCTATCTCGCCATTGAGCAGTGAGCTTGATTGACTCAGGTACCACCGTCTCACGCGAAAAGCTGGGGCTCAAAGTGTTGGGCAAGCATTGCATGATGCCAGAAGCATGCTTATCTAATCAACGCCTTGCAATTATGATGGTAGAAGCAACAACGACAAACCATAATTAGGTGACATCCATGAAGTTCCGCAAGGTAACGTTGGGAATCAAGCCTTTGCATACCGGTGTTGTGTGCTTCCAGGCACTTGCAAAAGGATATCCAAATGTAGCCATCATGTTAGGTCCGAAACTCAGCGCCATGCAGTGCAGCGACGGTCGTTGATGAACAGCCGAAGCGCTCGTGACAACCCCCGTTGCTGCCAACGCGCAACCACACAGCATCCCGTGGGCACATATCCAGCAACGGCCCCCCTCCCCCCCGGGATGGACTGAGATTCAAAGGAATGCAGAAACACTGGTTGATTAACCAGGCCTCTGCCGCCGACCCTCATTAGCGGAAAACGCAAACAACTGGGAGCTCCTCTCAGGACCGGCCCAGGATCCAGTTGCATCCCACGCCGGTCCCCTCTGACTGGGACGGGCGTCGAGTTGGTCGATGAGTCAGAGGGGCAGGGGAGCGATGGCAGGTGCGTCTCGCCATGATCCAGGGCGCTCTGGACCTGTGGCGCTTTGACTTGATTGGAGAGGGCAACGGGAAGGATGGGGGGAAGTGGGGGTTTATGGGTAAATGGATTTTGGACCCAGTGGGCAGGAGGACACGGCCGAGCCAACAGGGGCAGATTTGATTGTTGGGCATGTTCAAAGATCGGCATTCTCTCACCTTTCCTTCCTTTCTCGATAGTGTTTCACTGGAATAGAGAGTAAAGTTGACTCCCTTCTTCACGATGGTTGTCCAAATGCTTGACAAGCATTCAGATACCGTCACCAAGAGTCTTGTTTGGATTCAATGGCTGGAAGCATGTTCTTGTTTTTAGGAGTGGCTGGCAGCTTAGCAGCTTTGCTTTGCTTGCTGGGTTTGGTTTGTGGGTGGGTGGGTCGGTGGGTCAGCCGGTTGGTCTGCAGAGAGGAGAGTTGGTTCTGCTTGGGGAGATGAAGCTGAGCAACATCCTCACTGCGCCCTGCACTCCTGTCTTTTTGCTTGACTGTTGAACACTTTCCAAGATGGTTCCTGCACGCAGTCATCTGGACCTGTAACACATTTTGCAAGCAACCGATGTTGAGCAGGGAGTGCTTTCTGACCTGCTTTCGACCATCGTGCCCCGCCCACACATTCACAGAGGCACCTGCCCCTCAAGTTGTTCAGCCGAACCACCATGTGCGGAGCTTTTCTGTAATGTAATTTTGCAAAGCCTGAATGAAACAAATCGCACCGTGAGCCAAGTTGAGACACTTGCATTTAAAACCATACTTGCCGCGTTCTTCCTGACCGCAATCAGCTGGGTTGCTGTTACTCAAGTTTGACCCACCCTCTAAACTACCGTTTTTCTAGCAATCTGCCTGTGGTCGCAGTAGAACAAGAGGAAAAAAGGCCAATGTCTCCTTCATCGGCATCCCCCCCCCAGAGGGGGGTGAGCAATCGCAACGATTGGACCGGTTCAACGGCTCGCGTGCGTTTTGGCCGGCAGGCAGCACACCATGGCGAGCAAGTTGGCTCATCGAATGGCGCGCTGTCCCAGTGGCTATTTGGGTGTGTCGTTTCTTAGGGCAACCCCCCCGAAGAAAAACATTCAAACAACGGTGGTTTTCCTTTTGGTTTCCCTTTCAAGCCACCCCAAAGGGGGGTTCCCGAAAAAGAGACACCCCCTTTTTAGTCAGTTTGTCAGTTACAATGAGCTTTTCCTGCGTCAAACCAGAGGTCGCACGGTGCTTTCGGTGGAAAGATGCCTGGTAACAGAAGAAGCTGTGGGTTTGGTCTGACCCAAACCCGCTTGAACCCCCGCCATCCGCTGGGCTTTTCGTTGCGGAAGGCCAGGGTTGGAATGGCCGGCACATGGTCCGTGTCGATCTTGTTGCCAACTTGTGGCTTTTTCGGGGGTTGCCAGCCAGTGCTCGGAGGTTTCATTGCCAGTTCCGAGTCATGGTCCCTTTGAGAGGAGCCCCATCAACTCGAAAGGAGAAACCGTTTTCCTCCATCCCCCAATACAAGAACCACTGAGAATCTCTGAAGTGCACAGTCATGCTGTCAATTTCAATGCACATGCGCGCGCCAGGGCCGCCAGCAGATCCTGGCACCCTTCCTGGATGCTTTGGACCGGAAAACGAAATGATGTGAGGGGTGAGGGAGCGCCACGTCAAGTAGAGCAGGTGGCAAACCACTCACTTTGGGTCATTTCAACCGTGTCGTGTGCTGACCTTATCCCTCTTTCTAGTTTGATTGGTTTCCTGAGCGGCGTGCAACAGACTGGTCTCCCGGGAAAGTCCTCCAGAGGCCACTGGACAATCCCAGCGTCAGACCCAAGCTTAGCTTGTGAAAGGTCCAAATTAGTGTCAATGAAAGCGCCGTTGTTTGTTGGGGAGGTTGTACCTCCTAGGGTCACCTGGCAATATGATCTCCAGAGTTGAACAATATACAGCGAGCCGAATGATTGAGCAGTTCGATGGCTGATCACAGAGACAATTATAGAATTCCTGTAACCCTCTTGAGCAAGTCTTGTTCTACCCTTCTGATGAAGCCGTTGCATGCCATCGCACAGTCCAGGGGCAACAAATGCGTTACTGCCCTCGCAGTTGGGACATGGGAAAACACATCGTCATTGCAGGGTGCTGGAAGTTGGCTGCCCCCATCCCCAAACAAGTCATGCTGGGTGTGGGTGTGTGTGTGTGTCAAAATTGGAGAACCCCCAAGATGGTGGTCTTCCTCTTGGTTTCCCTTCAAACCAACAGACGGGCGCCAAGACCAATTCCGCCGCGAGGAGCTGCTGGGAGTGGAGATGCCGCAGGACGTGGAGGCGCGGAAGTGGTGAAGGTTTGGCCTGTTGATGCCTCGGCAAACAAAGCAAACGAAGGGGATGCGCAAAAGAAGCTCCTGTTGAAGACCCAGTTTAGACACGTCACACTCCATTTCGATCATGAATTCCTTTTGCAGGAATGGCTGGCGTGGTTCTGCCCACGCACTAGCAAGTGTTGGGCCACCTTTCTTCTGAGCACGGCAAACCAAGTTGTCCGGCCAAGAGTTATGGGCTCACCGATCGGCTGATCGGCCGCTTTCAGGAGTCTCAAGAAAACGTGTTGGCAACGTGTTGGATGGGGTTGGCCCGAGTCTGCTCATGACAAGTGCTGTCTTATGTTAGCAGGCTGTACGAAGAGACTCAAACCGTGACTCAAACCGGATTGGGGTTTGGTCTGCTTGAGGCAAAAATGCAGCAGCTACAAGGTATGTACATTGACCAGTAAAGCCATTCGTTTCAACTAGGCTTACGTTTCCCCTTTTGGTTTGTCAAAGGAAGGTGCACGTTTGAGAGGGCAAGAAAGTGTGAGGACCGAGAAGGCTTGTGAGCCTATTAGTTGCATGACAGGCGCTCTACCAAGCAGAGGAAGAGGCGGGTGCAAGCGGGGGCAAGCCGGCTGCAAACTGCTGGCTTCATCTCGGGGATCCCTTCGATGGCAGCTCAAAATGACCAAAGCCACGGGAACATGCCCACAACACATGTCAGGGGCTGAAGCAGATGTGTCTGGGCTCGGGGCGGCTAAAGACATGTACCCAATTTCGCCCCAAAGTCCCCGCAGCTGTCCAAAGGAGCAAAACCATGACCGGGTCCAAGTGAACTGTCAACTGTTAAGTGACTCTTTGGCAAGTCAATTTTGTGAATCAGTTTCTTGAACAGTTGGCGTAGAGGTTGTTGTTGATTGTTCAGGCTGGGATTCCCGTCTCACAGCATGTTTTGGCAAGCATACAGCATGCAAGATTGATGAGAGGGTTTGTGCAGCCAGGGCTGTTCAGCTGTGTAGAAATCACGCGCTGAGTTTTATTCCTGAGACTGAGCAAGGTCAAGTAACGTGTACTCATGTTGAAGTGGACCAGGGTGCTTTGAGGATTGTACTTGATGGTTTCTAGACCATGTCAAGAAGGGGCTTTCTTTGAGTGGAATGTTCTAGGCATCGCTGTAAACATGAGCCCATTTGGCAAGCCTTTCAATTGTAGAGCTGTGTGCATACATTTGCATCTGTATATATAAATATAGATACCTCCTATCGGAGGCCTTTTTCTCCCGCCCTCAGGGTTCCACGTGCTTGAAATGTAGTCTTCCTGACTGACTCCTGTCCTGGTCTTACATCTAGCCTTTCTTGCGGTGTTTTCCCAGGCAACGTGCAAAACCCTCTCTACTTACAGAATTGAGCTGAATTGTGCATTCTGAACCTCGGGCAACCGGGCCTGCTCTCCTCTACGAGGGTCCAGTTGTGCGTTGCGCTTTGTTCCTATTTGATGCCCGAATCCTGCTGCTGTATCGTCCTCGGTTCTTAGTAGGTACTCAAAACCTGATGTGTGCTGAAATATGTCTGCACTTCTCCAGCCGCATGCACTCATTTCACACGTGTGAGGGCTGGCATCTACCTCGCCATGTCGCTATAAGCCCGAAAAGGACATCCCATTCTTCCGGGCATTGCCTGCGCCGTGGCACTTCGGCGCGCCGCTGCGCAAGCGACTGGTTCCCTGCCCACGCGTTGGCGCCTGCGCGAGAAGCCGCCCTCTCCTGCCTCAGCTGGCCTCGCGAGGATGGGTGTCAATGCCGGCCGTTCGCCGCCACTTCGGGGCCCTGAGTCTCTCCCGGCGAGATATCCGATGTCATCCGCATAGCCCTCAGTTTTGAGCTGCCATTTGCCTGCGCAACGCTTTTTTTTCTTCGGTGAGGCATGGCACCGTCTACCACGTCGCTGGCCAAGTGTTCCCTGACTCCGTGGGAGCTGTACTTCCTTTGAGCGCGACATTTGGATTGTGGCTCTGCGCCTCTCACCGAGTTCTCACCCGCTGCTGCCCCTATGTGCCAGGCTATCGCCACAGGTGGCAAGCTGCCGCCAGCGCCCGATATTTGCACGGCACATCGCTCGAGATTGCACTGCCTATAGATGTTTGTGTGTACCACAAACTGCTCGCCTTCGCCACTTCCTGCAACACATGCTACCTTCGCTAGAGGACGATAGCCAAAAAATGAAGGCCACGACTTTGACTTGGAGACGCACTAGTATATGTACGATATTTGCAGTACATGAAATGCATATTGATATAGTTCTTCACATGTCTAGTTGTCAAGGTTTCAAGCATTGCTGGTTGGATCCTTTAAGGTTGCCGGCACTCAGCTCGAACGATGGGCCCGGCGGGCAGGGCGCGACAGTTTCGATTGCCAAGACATGTGCTGGAGTAATATGGTGACCGATGTTCATGGAGACTTGGCCGGTAGAACCCCATGAGCAGTCCGAGTATGACTGAGGCATGGTTAGCTGTCTCGCGTGGACGCTTTGGCAGCGCCCACTAGTTGCCACCTTCGGTGAGTTCGACTGTGAGAAATGTCAGAGATGTTCCAGGAATGAACAACAGTTCACAGATCTTGAAGCAATTCGAACTTGGTCTGTCTGAGCTTCGTCAGGTATCCTTCGGGGGTTCAAAGGGAAGGCAAAGTATAACATCCGTATGTATGGGATGCATGGATGCCTATATGAGTTCGTTCTGGGGCTGTTGGCACAAACACCATTACCATGCCCAGGTTGTCGCTAAGCAACATATGTGTTGTTGGCAGCCCTCAGCGCAGTTATGCCGGAAGCTGCACCTAAGGTTTGAATCTTGCCTTGCCGGTGGTCCAAGAACCATTTGCCGTGCACCAAAATTCCATTGTCAATCGTATATAATAGTTTACCGGAAACTACATACCGTAGCTACTGATGAGCTGCGTAGATGTCTTCTTCCAACAAGCTTGGCCAGCAATCACGCAAAGCCTGGAACGTATTATCCGGAAAAGGCTGAGTCGCAGCGTTTGCCTTCAATATGTTTCTGTGCTTGATTCCTCACATCCCCTTTGGTGCCAAGTGCCTTGTACTTTGAAAAAGGAGGGTGATGCTGCATACCCAGCTGGGGTTTATTCGCGGACGGGCAGGACTTGGTGTTGTACATCTCCGACAACATGCCTTTGAGGTTGCAGGAGCCTGCTAGCGGATTCACCGAGAGCAAATGTTTACCGGAGTTCGGCGACGAAAGGGTATCAATTCCGGGAAGTATATCCATTACCATACCCAGCAGTCTTTGACCAACAGACATGCAGCCCAGCAATACCCACTTCCATCGCCGGTTTGGAGCAAGGGTCCCGCGAATCCTAGCTGGCATTACATGCTGAAAGGCGGAATTGTAAGATCGAGACGGACCCGTTGAGGGGCGTTTTTAAAGTGAAGCCTGAAGCAACGACAGGCTTTGATATTCTGGCCAAAATCTGCAAGAAATTGGCCTTCCAGATTCAATTCAAGGCCCAGAGGAGGATTGTCAAGAGGTTCCGTGTCGGCAGGGGGTCCGTGCCATGTGTGTGTGTGTGTGTGCGTGTGGGTGGGTGCGTGCATGCTTGCATGTTGTGTGTGCTAGTTGTTTGTTTGTTTTGTTTGGTTTTGTTTGGTTTGTTTGTTTGTTTGTTTGATTGCTTGTGTAAATGTGTGCGGGTGGGTGGCTTGGTGCTGTTTAGGTGCTGGGTGGTGTGTAGTGTCTAGTGTGGTGTGGTGTGGTGTGTTGGTGTGTGTGTCAGTGTGTGTGTGTGTGTCAGTGTGTGTGTCAGTGTGTGTGTCAGTGTGTGTGTGTCAGTGTGTGTGTCAGTGTGTGTGTGTGTCAGTGTGTGTGTCAGTGTGTGTGTGTCAGTGTGTGTGTCAGTGTGTGTGTCAGTGTGTGTGTGTGTCAGTGTGTGTGTCAGTGTGTGTGTGTCAGTGTGTGTGTCAGTGTGTGTGTCAGTGTGTGTGTCAGTGTGTGTGTGTGTGTCAGTGTGTGTGTCAGTGTGTGTGTGTGTGTCAGTGTGTGTGTGTGTGTCAGTGTGTGTGTCAGTGTGTGTGTCAGTGTGTGTGTGTGTGTGTGTGTGTGTGTGTGTGTGTGTGTGTGTGTGTGTGTGTGTCTGTGTGTGTGTGTGTGCATGTTTGTTTGTTTGTGTGTGTGTTTGCTTGAATTTGCTTGCGTCAGAGCTGGTTGTGTGTTTGTGTGAGTGCGGGAGCCTGCTTGCGGCCCGCTGGCTCGTCAGTTGCTGCCACGCTTTGCCAGGCTCTGAGTCTACTTTGTTGAGTTGCCGGCATGGTTCTAAACTGCCGACGCTCTGTTCCTTCTTGCGGCGAAAATTATAGCCTCAATGTAAAACGGCTGTCATGTTGCCGTTTTTGTTTGTTTTGTTGCACGTATTGACACTTTCCCATTTGGTGGCCCATTTCTGTATTTTGCATTTTCCTTTTTCTGCAGATCCCAGCAATGTTGCCGAGTGAACTTGTTAGCAGAAAACTTGCAGCGGTGTATACACATGAGACCTCATACACTGAAAGGGGCATGCTATAGGGGGACCTCATGCTTATGAAATCCACCGCTTGGATTTGCAATGAAAACAACTTGGGATACAAGTTTCAATACGGGTTTTTTGTTCCAGCTCGCCTCTCGGAATGCAGGAGTGCTTCGAAGACGTGATTCCTGAGATCCAGCAGGCCAAGCCCTGGCGAGCCAAAGGCAAACCTTGCTACTGGTTCTCTGAGGCTTGTAGAGGATCTGTGCCATTCGAGGTTTCAAGCCTCATGCGACTTACTTGGCGTGGGGATTCCTTGTTGGCAGGGTTGGGTGGCTTGTGTCTCGGGCGGGCCCAGGTTGAATGCTTTGTGTCAAAACCAAGGCTCTTGAAAGGCCACTGGCTTTTGGGACTGGGTTTATGTGGTTGAACATTTTGGGGCTGCTCTTAGTCACCTTTGTGGGTAGGTGGCCTTTTCACCATTTAAAGGATTAACTGCCGAGAGAAGCTATTTCATGGATCCAGGGCGACGAAAGGACGTTCTCCGTTTGCTTTGCAGTTGCTCACCGATTGGTATCAAGAAACCTAGGTTGGCGAACCACTCATCTTGAATAGATGACTTCTCGGATGGCCGGTCCACTTCGTGAGTGGTCAACGACCCTATTTGAGGCTAGGCCTCCCAGTTTGGCTTACCCTACATTCTAGGGGTACCTTACCTTCCCCATTCTTTCCAGGCATCCTTCTTTTCAGGAAACGATCAAAAACCCAGGGGAAACAGATCCGGTTTTTGAAAAGAACGATGGTTGAAAAGAATGCAATCGGAATCAACCCCTAGATACATCCCCTACCTTCCCTCCCTCTCGGGACTTTGGGGTGAAAGGTGCCCGGCGGGTTTTCTGATCCGAGGCGGGGCAAAGTCTCGGTCAGCTCCGCAGGCGCTTGGAGGCGCGGCCCGGTTTTCGACTTTAGGGCTAAGACGACTCGGCAACTGGACCGTTTTCAACAGACCCAAGGGAAAAGTAGCACTTCTGAAAACAACGTGCGGTGAATATGTTCAGGGCCCGGAATATGTCCCACGAACAAAGCAGGAAATTGCACAGGAGTGTTTTCCAAGAGATCAGCAGTTCCTTCCAAAGAGTTCCGTGGACTGTGGACTTCCACTTTTGGTGGTGGGAAGGTAGTTCTTGTCAGGGAACAGCTGGAACCACGGGGAGTCGGACAAATATCTCAGTTACTGGTCGCCTGCGCTTCAGCCCACATTTGTGGTCTGGGGTGCAACCCAAGCTGGTTCTGAATGCCCCCACAATGAATTCTTCCCTGAAGGAGCCAACAATGCGAACGATCTTTTATGATGTTTGCGTTGTTTTCCAGATTCCCTATCGACCATCCAATTCTAAACTTGGGGACCTTCACAAACGATTCATCACATCACCCCTACTGTGTCCCAAGCTTGGGACAGAGCCGGGCGTCGCAATTGCGTCCACGCGCTTTGTTCATGCATGTAGGTGAAATGCACCGCGGTGAATTCAACGACACTAAACGGGTTCTGTCAAACAGATTGCTTCTGTTGAGTTACATGACATGTTCAGGGCCCTAGAAGGAGCCCATGTAACCCGCAGAATGCCGGCGCAACTTGAAACAAACTTCCTCGAACACGTAGTTAGTCAGTCACAATCAGTGACCATCAATCAGGAAAGGAGGCCAGCCCTGAAGCAGCCTTTGAAGAGGCCTTGTGGGGACCTTTGCATTAAAACCAAGTTCATCCTGGCCCAATCTTTCTGGGTTTCTGGGTTGGGGTAATTGGATCAGCAGCAGGCCGGTGCCAATAAAAATCAGGGACCGATCCATTGGGCTGGTTTGATGTTGGTTCTCTCTGAGCATCTTTCCGCAATTCTCCCTGGGATTGAAATGCAACTTCATGATGTGTGTTGTCTTGCCTGCAGTTGCGAGTAGTATTTTTTATTGACCGGAGGCAGCTGGCGTGAAGTTCAAATGCTGGAAATCCCACAGGACAGGGCGTTTGTTTTGAGGCGGATGATGCGGATGGCGTTGTGAAGGCTGTGGAGGCAGGGTCGAGCCAGATCAACCATCCGGTGCAGTGTGAACAAGGCAAGTGTCCGCTGCCGTCACGTAAAAATAATCGGTCGGCCACAAGCATGCCCTTTAACGACGATCATGTGACAGTGGGCTAACAGCACCCTTTGCAGAGAAAGGGCACCTTCGTCGCTATGCGAACCCGCTGGCACCGTTCGGATATTTTCGTAACTGTTCAATGATTGAAGCCGTGCAAAGGAAATCACGTTTCCTCAGAGGCCGCCCATCCAGATGTCTCCCAAAACAGTCCCAGCCAGAAAAGGGGCCTGTCTCGGCCTGGGGGTGGCTGCCCCAGGTACCAACTGGGAAACACGCGATTAGCGACCGGCTGTCAAACCAATTCGCAAATTGTTGTGCTCTGACATTAACACCTGTGTAACAGTATATATGTTTTGTATACATGTATGTGTTGGAATGCATTGCCGGTTGCTCGACCTCGAATGTTGAACGTCTTTTGTTTGTGGCGGAGGGACTTCCTGAAAACCAGGCGCCCATCCAAGCGCCCCAGCTTTTGGGGAAGCCCATCCAGCCATCCTTGAGGCCTCAGAGCTAACTTGAGGCCCAATTTCTTTGAGGAGTGTATGTTCCTCCCTATGATCACTCCACCCCCCCATGTGTGAAGGAGTCTGACTTCGAACTGTTGATCAAATGCTCCTGAAAGATTTTGTTGACCCAATGTAGCTACTTGTGGTGGCCCCTCATGTTGTGGTCTCTCAAATCCTGCACAGGTGAGCCAGTATTCAGTATTCATAAGGGACTCATCCAGGCCAACATCCACTTTTGGGTTGGATTTGAAGGGAAACCACAAGGACCACTGTCCCCACATTCTGAGACAAGCCCAAGTGAGAACCGGATGGAACCGGTGCCGATCGGATGATCGGCGCCGGACAGGCCATGGACTTTCGGTGCTGCGTCCCCACACTGCGTCGCGCAGTGGAACACGCGGCCCAGGAGGCCCGCGCATCGGACAGTTGGGCATGGTCCATGCATGTCTTAGTGCTCAGGGAATGATGGAATGACCCTTATAACTTACGACTTGTAACCCTTGTGGTTTTCTTGAGAGGATTCTCTGGGTTCAAACCGACATTCCCTACTGAGCAGCAGCAAGTTGTTCATTCCCAGCGCAATTGTGCCATCCCGCTGGTGGAATGGGCAAACCCGCGAGTAGTTGGACGTGTTAGTAGGTGGGTAATGGAGTAGCTGGATATTTTGGCAGGCAGCATGTTTATGGCGCCCACGGTTTCGAGGTTCAACTGGTGTATTCCGCCATGGGTGCATCAACTCATCATTGCAATAATAATATGGAGCAGAAGAAGAAGCAGAAGAAGCAGAAGAAGCAAAAGAACAAGGATAAGAAGAAATTAGTAGTAATTACATAGTAATTTCATGATCTATCAAGGACTCTGATGAAGCTTACCACGATAGACCCCAAAATATCGGGTGCTCAAATGGATCTCTCTCTACCTTTGGGCTTTCCGTTTTGCCTACTTGTCATGGCAACCCAAAAAACATCCACTTTAGTGTCCAAGTTCCTTTGGCAAAGGAGCCAACACGGCAAACAATCCATGTAGACCGTATATATATATATACATATATACATATATACATATACCTGAACCCTCCAAAAGTACTGAAATTTCCGTACATGCAGAAAAAAAGTGTCAATGTACACTTTTGAGGAAATTTGACGGAAATCACTTTTAGCAGGCTGTGAGCGTTTGTGGTGCACTTGGATGCACATGAGCACAGTTTGCAATTTACACGGCCCGTCATACTTAATTCCGTTTCAGGTCTTTCGTCTCCAATTGCTGTGGGGCAATGTGTGACAGCTTCCTTGCCGCTTTTGCGAGTTTGCAGTTTTCTCAGCCAACATGCAGAAACCGCAAATGCACGGAAATCGGCGGGAAATGCACGGAAATCGGCGGGAAAAGTACGGAAATCTGCGGAAAATGCACGGAAATCAGCGGAACATTTTCTTGAGGAAATGGGCACCTTTTGTCCTTGGTGAATTGCACACCTTCAAATGGTATGAGCATGACAATCTCCAGTGCCATGGCCGGAGCTGAAAGTGAGATTCTTGTAGAAAAAAGGTACCAAAATGCTCGTGTGTCTTATGTTGAGCCTACAAGAAAAGTACAGTTTTTGCTCAAATGTATGGATTTGAAGGAAATGCACGGATTTTTGCAGAGAGTCGCAAAAAAAGTGCCCTTGGTTGGTCCAGGTATACATGCAATTGTACTCATGTGGGTGCAACCTGAGCACCTTTGATTTCTGTTTAGTCTCTCTTCAAACATCATCCAGGGGTCCATGCACGATTTGAGTCATATCGAATGGGAGTTCTCCAGAATTGGGATCCCCTCCTTGGCTTGAAATTGGGAAACCAAGTGGAAACCATCCACAATTTCACTACCCCAACCCACCGGAAAAAAAAGATTCGCATCGGCCGGAAAAAACAAAAACAAAAAGGCACCGGAGGGATTGGCAGGCGTCGCGGCTCCAACGGTGCCAAGACTCCTGGAAGGCCACCACGGAGGCGCGGGGCCGTGAGGGGCGCAGGTTGCGCGCCGGCGCTTTTGAGAGCTGAAGTTCCATTGAGGGTGGCTTCCGAAAGGCCAAGACACTTCCGACGCTTCCTGAATTCACGGGAGAAGCTGAGCAGCTGCGTCGCATTGTTTTTTTTCTCAGTTTGACTAGATGTCACTTGAGTTCGGCTTCAGCTAAGCTGACAGTTGATGAAATACTGTAGTTCCGGGATGATTCAATTGAGCTTCCTTCACGTGGGGGACATATGTTGATTGAAATGGGCCTTAGCTACTCATGGCCTGCTGTGCCGTGGTTTGCTTACTGGGCATCTTGTGAACCCTCCGCTGTGCGCCTGAATCTGAGAGTGTGTCAACACGTATCACCCACGAAGCCTTGCCTAGTCTTTGATCGAGTGGCTTGAATATGAAGGTTCCTTCGATAGGGATTCCGTATTTTACTGAATTGCTATGAGTTTGCGTTGCCCAGACTCATTTTTGGAGACAGGTTGTTTGCAAGAGGTTGCTTGCCAGGCACGAATCTATCGCTTGGAGAACGCCAAGGAGGAGGCTGAAAAAGCCACGCGGAGCTGGCAGGTTTGATGCAGAGTCCGCCAAGTCGCAAGCTGTTGCCTGGTGTGTTTCTCTGTGTTTGTGTGGACGGTGTTTCTTTGTGTCTTGGTATTGTGTCGTTTGTTTTGCGTTGATATGTTTTGTCGCTTTGTCAAGTGTCAATTGTCTTCTTGTGTCTTACGTGTGCGTGACCGCTTGCTTGCCTCCTTGAATGCGTGTGGGCGAGCTTGCTTTGCTTGACTTTGCTTTGCTTTCCTTTGCGTTTTTGCTTGCTTGCTTGCTTGCTTGCTTGCTTGCTGGCTGGCTGGCTGGCTGGCTGGCTTGGCATTGCTTGCTTGGCTTGCTTGCTCGGCTTGGCTTTGCTTGGCTTTGCTTTGCTTTGCTTTGCTTTGCTTGGCTTTGCGTGTTTGCTTGCTTGCCTGCTTGCTGGCCGACTGGCTGGCTGGCTGGCTGGCTGGCTGGCTGGCTGGCTGGCTTGCTGGCTGGCTTGCTGGCTGGCTTGCTGGCTGGCTTGCTGGCTTGCTTGCTTGCTTGCTTGCTTGCTTGCTTGCTTGCTTGCTTGCTTGCTTGCTTGCTTGCTTGCTTGCTTGCTTGCTTGCTTGCTTGCTTGCTTGCTTGCTTGTGTGTTTGCTGGTGGTGAACTGCTAGTTTGAATTGTGTTGTTGTTTGTTGTGTTTTCTGGTTTATTGTTTGCTTGCTTGTTTGCTCTCTCATTACATTTGTTGGTTTGGTTGTCTGCTTGCTTGCGTGTGTGGTTGATGCTTTGGTCGATTTAGTAGCTTGTTTGCTTGCTTGCTTGCTTTTGCTTGCTTGCTTGCTTGCTTGCTTGCTTGCTTGCTTGCTTGCTTGCTTGCTTGCTTGCTTGCTTGCTTGCTTGCTTGCTTGCTTGCTTGCTTGCTTGCTTGCTTGCTTGCTTGCTTGATTGCGCCTGCCTGTCTGCGTTCATGTGAGGTTTGGTCAACATATTCAGTAGACAATGGGAAATAGATACCCACTAAATCATTTTGCCCATATGTCATCCACAAAGTTGGCGTCCTTCGTTTGACGACCTTTGTCCAACAACACAGAAGCAGATTCCTAGAGGTAGGCAGCAGCAGCCAAACATGTACTCGGCACGCCATGCCTTTGCTCGGCTGCATGCCAGGCGAGAGTTCTTAGCCGTGGACGCAAAGCTGTCCACATTTCGCTTGGCCCTGAGATTAGCTTCTTGCAGCGCAAATTGGTCTAAGCAATACGGCTATCCTCTTCTTGACTGCTCTCGGTTGTTGGTTCTGATCATGTTTAGCCAGCTGCAAAAGATGATGTGTTTTGGCAACGTACCAAATGTTGGGAAGGTACGGACGAAGCCCTTCAGTGGAGGCCAAATCCCAAGGATAGCAGCCGTGAAACAAGCTGAGACTGCGACCAGTTGGTGTAAAGTTTCCAGGGAGGCTTCGATGTTTGACTTGTGCCGACTCGACCATTGGAGAGAGAAGCCGCAAAAAGGTGTTGAGCAGTCTGCATGTATTCGCACCTCGAACGACAACAACAACAACAAATGAAGAAAGCATAAGATAATGGCACTCACTCCGTTTTCTGTCATGGGCCCAACTTGGATTCTGAGGCAGCAAGGTGAGCGAGAGAAGTCAAGCTTGCCTCATGGGCCTCTCGATGAACTCTGAGAAGGCGGCTCAGCGAGTCAACCAAGGGATTTGCGGAGGGATCCAGTCCAAGGTGGCACCAAACTGTCACACGAATCCTGCAAAGGGGCATTTCGGAAGCCTGACATCTGGGAGGGGCTGTCTCCGCGAGCCATTCTTGGGCGAAAAATGACCAATTCCAGGCCTCATGGAGGTCTTTGTGGGGATCACCTGTGCAAATCGAATGTATGGACGGGGTTCCCCCAATCTACCAACCTGTCTCCCCTGTCTAGGCAACTGTGAGCTCCTGCTTTGCCTTCTGGCGCGGCGCGACGGAGGAGGGCAAGGCGCGGCCATTGGGTGGGATGTGGGCGTGTCTTTTTTTTTTGCGGGATTCTGTTTGTTTCCTTTGGAAAGGAAACCACTGTGCGGTCCCCCCCGCCGTTTGGGGGGCGTTGATTAATTAGTTCGGTCACAAGGCCGCGAGCTTTGTGTGGAGATCGCTTTGTGTCAGTCAGCCTCTCGTGGTGCTCGCCGCGCTTTGTGGGGCTTGTCCTTGAATTTGGCGAGGAAGTTCCAAGTTACGTCTCGAAAATCACATGTGAGTGTGTGTGTGTGTCATGTTTCTTTGCAACAGGGCACGTTCGCGCGCTTTGCTGGTGGGAGGCTGGCTGGCTGTTTGGCTGGTTGGCTGGTTGACTGGTTGGTCACTGGTACCCATGGTTGCTGGCTGCAGGCCGGAGTGATAGAAACTTGGCAACTCAGAAACTCCCCGAGACTGAGCCGATGTCTTTTAGCACCTTTCAACCAGTGAATGGGAGCCCGGGATTCGCGAAAGCTCGAACTTCTAGGGGTGGCAACCCCCCGACCAATCTGCCAGGTGCGTGAAGATGTTAATTTGAGCCATCAGGCACCAGGGTTTCCTGAAGATGAGGGCCGAACCAAGCATCGAGGAGTCCAAGGACAGTCTGGGACTTTGAGTTGGCAGGGAGCCACCTCTTGGGCTTCAGGTGCAGCAAGAGTTGCGGGACATGTACGAGGCGCAGGGCTGGAAATGGGGGATTGAGTGGGGGAGGCAAGGGGTTGATTGCGGGCGTAAGGCCTTACATTGTGTTTGTTTCTGGATTGAGCTGGAAGGTTTATGCGCTTTCTCCAGTCTCAGGTTGCCCTCACTAGCTCACCAGGCGGTGTCAGTCATGCAATTAATTTCAGGGGGCTGCTTGATCGAGTGATAGCTCGTTTAGGTTTTGTGTTGATTCGGTTGATTTTGTGCTGGTTGTGTTAGTTCTTCCGAAATGAGCCAACATTGCGAACGGGTCAGGCGTTTTGCTTTGGCAAACCCATGGTAAGACATGTTGGGGAAAGTTTTTGTTGACTCACACCCCAGGTCAAACCATCAATTGTAGAAAACGCCACGTCGGACATCGGAGCTTTGCTCTCGTGGTTGTTGGGGGTCTCCATTCCTGCATCCTTTCCAAAAGTCCCGAAAGGGAGCCCATTAGGCCATATCAGGCACTACTGTTTGCCCCTGTTGCAATTGAGGGCGGCTTTTTCCCTTGACGACCATTGGGCACTAGAACTTCTCAAGAAAGCAAGTGCCAATGCACAATCGCGCCTTTGATTCGTGGGCTTTTTCGTTGCAAGTGAGAAGGGTTTCCATTTGGAACCAACCCGACTAAGCAACCAAACCAAAAGCACTAGTAAAGGGTCCTTTGTTTTGAGCCGGGTTCTTCTTTCAAATCAATCAAGAGAACAAAGCCCGTTTGTTGAGGTCGTTGGTGTAATTTGAGTTGGTTTCGCTTTTCATCCTCAAGGAAAGCCCATTTTTCTGTCCTTCGTCAGACGAAGCTGGGAGCTGCCCCAAAGAACCAGGACAGGAAAGGTTGAGCTTTGGTGGCCATGACTTGACTTTAGACAGCAAACAAGCAAATCAAATACTCAAAAATATTGCCGTTGGGCAACTGAGCCTACAAAAGAACCCACATGGGCCACGCACTTGCTTGTTTGACCCCAAGATTGCTGGCTTTGACCTTTAGAGCCAGCGGTCCTTAAGAACCCTGACCCAAACCTCCCTTGGTGCCAACAGAAAAAGCAGCTGACCTGTTCCCCTTGGTTCGTTGGCTTACAGGGAACCCCACTCAAATCAGCAAGCACAATCAAACACGCAAGAACCTCTCCCTTGATTGACGCAATTTGACGCACCAGCACTTCTGCTTATGTGTCAGCATATCCAAAAAGGCTGCTGCCACTGAGCCCCTCGAGGCCCTCGAGATACTTCACGAGGTCCCCCGCAAAGCCGCGCAAAGTCGGAGCTGCGGTTCAGTCCCGCAGCTGTTGAGCCTCAACGTTTGCAGTCTCGTGGCCTGACCTAAAATGGGTAGCTCCTGCAAGGCCGGCGATGGGTCTGGGGAAGGGAGCTGTCTGCCCCATGTTGAGTCTCATATGAGAGGGGTGCAACAGTTCGTCTAAGTGACCAGTTGTGATGACATTTGGAGGAGAGCATTCTTGGGGGAGGTGGTTTGTTTGATACATGTCTGCTTGCATATATGGTATACAGAGTGCAACAGCATGATGCACATATACATGCCAACCTGCTTGCTTGTTTTCTTGCCTACCTGCCTTGCTACAAGTTAGCAAACAAGTTGCTGCGTATTGCTTTCGGCACGTGGTTGGGGGTTCTTCAATCAAGCTCACCCATGATGAAGGATCCACGTTTTGGGGCTTGGCTTTTGATTCAGGTTTTGGAATTGGTCACGCTCACCCTTTGGCAATTTTGCATCCTGAGCTCAGGAAAATGCAAAGTGCCCAAGGTTATGAGCTTGATAGTGTTTGTTGAAGGTGCTATTCTTATTTAGAGATTCCCTTTGAAAGTTGTGCTTCCTGCATATCTCACAATTGGCTTGAAACCGCTGGTCTTGAAGCAGATAAGTCCGTAGTGAATTTATCATTTTGGAGATGTCGCTGCATGCGTCCAAGGGCGGGGCGGTTGGCAAGTGTTGCATAAGTTTGGAGAGTAGGGCATTAAGCTGGCCAAGCATCTCGTCACTCGCGTGCGGCGCACGATCATAGGCACTCACGTGTACATGTGCGCAGTTTTTCGCGGTAGGCCACCTGAAGGCTGATACTCCTCAAATACATCGGTGCTTGCTCAGCCCGATGTCAGCTTTCGCTGCAAGGGCACGTATGTCAGGTGCCCCTTGTAACAAAAGTGCGCCCAAAAGGTTCCAGTTGACATGGTTCGCTTGGGTTCGTGATCCCAGTGATGTCGAGAGATTGACATCATGGCCGTTTCACTCAAAGAGTGCAACGGCCTGCAAAAGGTGTGTTTGCCGGTGCCAACAAGGGGTGAGGAAACCTCAAGGAACCCAAGACTCGCCTTTAGGCTCGCCTTCAGGATCGCCTTTACTGCCTTGTGAGCCCTTAAGCATCCCTTTTTTAGTGCTGTCACGATTTCAGGGTGAGAACAATCAGGGCTTAGCCAAGCAACCCCGCATAATGAGCAGTGCACGCCAGGCTTGGCAGCTTGTTCCGAACTAACTTGCCCATATTGCCCAAGTCTAATGAACAACATGAGCGGACGGACATTTCAGCCCTTCCCAGCGAAAGCTTTCGTGCGGATAATGCGCGGTTCATGCCCAAAATCTTCACAGAAGAGAGCAAGACCAAACAAGCTTGTTCAGCCTTCTGTTTCTTGTCAAACACGGAGCGGCTTCCACAGACAACAGCACACCTATTTGGTGGCAGTCCACCTACAAGCACCACCCTCGCTGATGATTGCGCTTGATGAAAGTTTATTGTCCATCCCTCTCTTATGACACTGATAGTGCTCAACAGTAGCCAGCCCCTACTTGGGCTAGGTAGGGCTGCAACAGGGTTGCAACATGTCGTGACAGTACAGCAAACATCGTTTAAGTTGCAACATGTCTTTATTCAAAGCAAGCCAATGCACAATGCCGTAGTAAGATGCGAATGATTATTTGAACCGCAACCTTGATAGACCCTTAGCCTAACCGAAAGTGTTTGTGTTGTGGTAGTCTACGTGTCTTGCCTCGGTTGTCTTGATTATGAGGATCGGTCTCCCGTTGGCACACTGATCTGCAGGAAATCTTCCCACGCAAGTTTGTCGAGAAGCAGGTTGTATTGCCTGAGGCCGGCCGGTTGACGCCGTACTCGGCATGAATCCTGACCAAAATTAGAGGAACCCCTGTTTCATCCGGGGGGATCTTCCTTAAATCCTATTGTTTGCCGCAGTTGGGTCAGATCTGGGCGGTCCCGTCTACTACTCACAGTGGCCCCTTTTTGCTTTGAACCGTTTGCGGTTTTTTTGTTCTGCCCCACCCTCGGCATTACAAGTAGCATAGGGTTGTCGTTAAAAAAAGAAAACTAGCTTTAGTCAACGCTTTCATGCTTGAATCCGTTGTGTCCGGTGAGCAGAGGCTGATTGACACCTTTTGAAGCTGTACTCGTATTGGTTCATGCTATTGCTCAGTGGACATCAGATGTGGAGTTATACAATTAGACAACAAAGGGGTGCAGCAGGGTACCCTTTTGAGGATTGTTTCAAAGAGAAGCCAAAAGGACACCAACTATCTTCTGGGATCCTCCTATTTTGATAATTACTCTTATGGGTGCTCGAGGGTTTGTTGCACACTTGATCTCTTCTGTTTCCTGCCCTTGTTAGTCTCCAATGACTTGACGGAGAGCATTGAACATGATTGAAGGTGCATCACTGGGTAAGATGTGTTTTTCCCCGACACCCGACTAGCTTTATCGTATTGTTCTGCCCATAGACCAAGAGGCGCCGCAAAAGAGCTACTGGGGTTGCATAGGGTTTGACAGGGGTCCCTCAATTTCCAATTGTTGGACCTCCAAGCGTGGCGTTTTCGCATGCGAACCGACCAGTCCATTTCCAGACGTGAACCGTTTGACCTATCCGGCACATCACTTTCGTTTTGCTCTGGTTCTCACTTGGTTTCTCAATGCGGTCAATGAGATTGCGGTCAATGAGCTTAATGTCGAGACTTACAAATTGTGGAGGGGGGATCCGGGAACTCCGCCGATTGGGTGAGAAGCTCTACAGCTGCACAATCCGAAGAGAGGCCTCGCTGATAGGGAATAACGAGGATGATGAGATAGATGAGAATGGGGATAATTACCAGAGCGTTTGCCTCCTTAGTCAAGGCAGTATGATGTGTTTTCCATGACCCATGTTATGACATACCTCCCATCATTCTCTCATCCCAGTGCAAAAACTTTGCCCAAAGCGATATGGGTGTGTTGTTTTCGGCAGGTACCCTTTTTTGGTGAGTATTAAGGGAAACAATAGGAACATCACCAATGTGGGGGGGGGGGTCCCAAGAAACGGCGCATCCTTATGTTGTTGTGTTCCTTAATGTCTTTGTTGATGCTTCAGTTTCAGCAAACCTGAGCCGGTGTCAGGTGAGCGAAGCCATCCGCTGTTTTTCATTGGTTGCAGTTTGTGTAGTGTGTAGTTGGCATCGCTGTTTACTCCGGATTTGCATTTGGCTATCACCAATGTGCCAAATGCAACTACACCATCCACACCATCGAAACTGTAAAAAGAGACTGCAAGGTTTTGCAAGAGAAACCAACCAGTTACTAGCAAAAATACATCCTCGAGAGCGCCTCTCGGGGTGCAAAAGGAGTCGTGAAGAAATCACTCTTCCCTTCCCCAGCTTGCAACCAAGCACCCCGACTTGCAAAGCAGCCAGTGTTGACATCACTAGATTTTTGTATGACCTAATTCTATCAAATGGTCCAATTCTCCGGAGGGGCTAGCTGGATTCTAACAAACAGGCTCCAGCTTGCATCAAATGACAACAGGACGTGTTGCATCTGGGAACACATTGGTTACATGTTGGTCAGCACCCATCTTGAGTCACCCAAGACTTCCCCCTTCGGTTCCTTCGAAGGATGAGGAAGTCCTGCGGCAGCGAAGTTTGTCACTCCGCGCGCTTGGTCTTGAACCGCCAGGCTGGCTGCGCCGTGTCTCGTGAGTCATGCCGTCATAACCAGGGTCTTACTGGCTCCGCAACAGAACCAACAACACACAAAGCCTAGAGTGATTCGTCCTGTCCTTCGGAGTGCCACGTGGGAATGCATCAAAAGTATTTGTTCAGCCAGGTTTGCGAGTGAACCGAGGGAACCCACTACTATACAGTATAATTAGTGGATTCCAGTATGCCCTCTCGGGCGTTTTGTTTTTCCCGAAAGCATGGCGAAGGGTTCTTCCGCTGGGTTCACTTGAGTTGTTCTCATGAGAGTCATTACAAGGTGTCATTGCAAGGAATCATCATCATGAAAGTCATTGCAAGGAGTCATTGCAAGGAGTCATTGCAAGGAGTCATTGCAAGGAGTCATTGCAAGGAGTCATTGCAAGGAGTCATTGCAAGGAGTCATTGCAAGGAGTCATTGCAAGGAGTCATTGCAAGGAGTCATTGCAAGGAGTCATTGCAAGGAGTCATTGCAAGGAGCAAGGAGTCATTGCAAGGAGTCATTGCAAGGAGTCATTGCAAGGAGTCATTGCAAGGAGTCATTGCAAGGAGTCATGGCAAGGATTGCAACTTGCACTTGACTCCTTGCACTTGCAACTTGCACTTGACTCCTTGCACTTGCAACTTGCACTTGACTCCATGCACTTGCAACTTGCACTTGACTCCATGCACTTGGCTCCTTGCACTTGGCTCCTTGCACTTGCAACTTGCACTTAACTCCGTGCACTTGCGACTTGCACTTGACTCCATGCACTTGGCTCCTTGCAACTTGCAATGGCTCTCATGACTCCTTGCAATGACTCCTTGCAATGACTCCTTGCAATGACTCCTTGCAATGACTCCTTGCAATGACTCCTTGCATGACTCCTTGCAATGACTCCTTTGACTTTTGCCATGACTCCTTGCAATGACTCTTTGCAATGACTCCTTGCAATGACTCCTTGCAATGACTCCTTGAAACAAGCAAGGAGTCAAGTGCAAGTTGCAAGTGCAAGGAGTCAAGTGCAATTGACTTGCGAGGAGTTAAAATCTCTTCTTAGGGCGGCGGGGTAGTGCCGACGACACTACACGAAAATCGACCCTCTGCGGGGATCGGCGTGGTCGAGGTGCAAAAACCCATGTTTTTTTTGCGATTTCTGCGGTGCTCGCGCAACCCTCTGCGGGGATCGGCGTGGTCGAGGTGCAAAAACTCGAGGTTTTTTGCGATTTCTAAAGTTCCCGCGCGACCCTCTGCGGGAATCGGCGTGGTCGAGGTGCAAAAACCCATGGTTTTTTGCGATGTTTAATCTGCTCGCGCGACCCTCTGCGGGAATCGGCGTGGTCGAGGTGCAAAAACCCATGGTTTTTTGCGATGTTTAACCTGCTCGCGCGACCCTCTGCGGGGATCGGCGTGGTCGAGGTGCAAAAACTCGAGGTTTTTTGCGATTTCTGCGGTGCTCGCGCAACCCTCTGCGGGGATCGGCGTGGTCGAGGTGCAAAAACTCGAGGTTTTTTGCGACTTTTGTTG
>CAUJNA010001347.1:415000-432500 GCA_963377175.1 Effrenium voratum | reverse complement strand
TGTGTTGCTGCTGGGTTAAACGTACAAGCAATTTTCTCCAGGCCCATCTAGGCTGCGGTGTAGGCTGCCGGTTTTTGTGCTCACCAACAATCCATGCCGCAAGTGTCCAAACGAAGCTGGTTTGTTCTAAACACAGCGTGGGTACCCATGTTACCCATGGGAGGGGTCACAGACGTGTTCCCCTTGGTAGACAAACATCATGCTTCTGGTGACTTCGAGTTGAACGCTCTTCCAAATCAGGGAGCTTTTCAGCCTCTTGCGCCCGGGTATCGCCAGCCTCGAAGCTGATGAAGCGCTATGCGCAGAAGACTTTGGGCTTATGCCCAGGGTTTGAGGCGCGGGGCTGGTGTTTGTTTCCCTGGCTGGCACATCATGTTCACAAACCCGAACATTGAATTGTAAAATAATTTGGGCATGTTCTTTTTTTTGGTGGTTTTCTTCAGGGAAGGTTACGCAGAAAGATGCTACTCCTGAAACTGCGCTTATTTATTCAGCATGGCCCAGACAGCTACGTTCCCACACACGCACAAGCCATTGTTGGCATTTGCCGGGGTCTGAACCAATGTAACTTGGCTCCTGCACATGTTCTGTCACAGAAATTTCGCTCATGCAGTCAGATTATTTCGACCCACCCATTGCCCGCTGTCTCTGCAACTGTTGCAGCAAGGCCCGGCAGGCTTTGACATTAGCCTGTGCATGGCAGAGATTCTATTGGCCACTGAAGTGGAAGCCTCTCCGACCATGTCCGTGTCCAGTGAGATGCAAGTGTAGCCCAATGGGATTGTCGTTGTGGCTTGCTGTCCTGGAGCCTGAAAAGTGGCTTCGTTTGCTGCGCGTGAACTGTTGCCTGAGCACCACGCTGCGCAGGATCTTAGGAAGCTGCCCAGGAGCAGATTGATTTTCGGGTAAAGGGGATTTAGAGTGGATCTCGGCTGCATTGAAAGGGCGTCGTTTCTTTCACGCTGCACAGGGGTTAGCAGGTGGGAGTTAATCGCAGGCCGGAGTTCATGGCAAACCCAGACCCGAAGATGGCTCACAAGAAACATATCTGAAGGTTCACCCATTGGAGTCTCCTTGTCTAGAAAACGGTTTGGATGCGCTCTTTGTAAATTCCACCTGTTCTCCCCCTCTAGGTTCTGTTTTTCCGCTCTGTCTATCAATGTCCTAGGGGTGGTTCCAGAAAGGCCACATCCCAACCGTTCGCCAGACTTCGGCGCACGTTGCAGAACATCCGTTTCTTATGGCGCGCCTGAACCTTGAAATTCCTTGGCCAGCCAGTCAACCTGGGCACAAGGAATAGGTTCCAAGGTTCATTCTAAATAGCCATCATAGATGCTTCAGCGGGAAACAAAGATAAGCCACCACAAGGGCAAGTTTGTGCATCCCACGCAGCCCAAGCTTGGGCGCCCTTGCAGCGATTGGTTTGCGTAAATTCCGTGCTAGGTCTTGATTAATTATTTTGGGAAGCCTCCTTGTTGAGTTTTCAAGGAAAACCCCAAAGCCAGAACATTTTGTGAGTCCATTTGCCCTATCTCCGAGCGCCTCCAAGAGCTTTTTAAACTCGAGCCTTGGCCAGCCGCAAGGTGCGCAAAGGAGAGTGCAAGGACCCAAGCTGATGGCCTTGGCCGGGTGGTTTGCTCAAAATTCCTCCCCCCCGCAAGACAAGGGGCTGTTCTCCAAGAAAAGGTGCGGAGATTCACAGACGCCCAGCTGACAACAAAGTTCCACTCCACCTTTCCTGGTTCAGCGCTAGCGGAAATTGTTTGTAACTCAATTTGGGTCTTGGGATAGAGCTGTGAGAGTCGTCAACGGTTTCCCCGAAACGGAAAGGCCTTCCAGGGACGCAAGGCCAAGCTTCTGTTCGCACGCCCAAAAGGAAGCAGGACGCGCCTGTTGAAAGACCTTGGTGTTTGAAGGGAATCCTGGAAGGCCTCTGTTCAGATACACGAAGCATCCGGGCACTGCGTGCTTTGAAATCTGGGACAGCCTCTGATGTATCTCATATCCACGTGAGTGGCTGATTCATAGGGGATGAGGTGGTTGTGGCTTGAGCATTGTGTGAATATCAAGCAACGGGGCCAGTGCGCCCACTTTGGGAGCTTAAGGGTCCCGGCTACTGAAATTGGTAGAGCATTGTGGAAGGTGTTCCATATATATATGAGCCACGGACAAAACACGCGTAGACCACTTTATCAAGACGGGGCACGCTTTTGAGTAACACATCCCAAAACCATGGAAAACGATGAGGTCTCCCCCAAAAACGATGACCCTTAACGAACACACGGCTCTGTAAGTACGACACTTGTACTGAGAAGTTGCGATTTTCGAGCTGGAGATGCGGAAGTGTACTTCGCGTACAGCCTAGGCTTGTACTACAAAGCTGCGATTTTCGAGCTGGAGCTGCGGAAGTGTTCTTCGCGTACTAGACTTGTACTACAAAGTTGCGAATTTCGAGCTGGAGCTGCGGAAGTGTACTTCGCGTACTAGACTTGTACTACAAAGTTGCGATTTTCGAGCTGCAGAGGCGGAAGTGTACTTCGCGTACTAGACTTGCACTACAAAGTTGCGATTTTCGAGCTGGAGATGCGGAAGTGTACTTCGCTTACTAGACTTGTACTACAAAGTTGCGATTTTCGAGCTGGAGCTGCGGAAGTGTACTTCGCGTACTAGACTTGTACTACAAAGTTGCGACTTTCGAGCTGGAGCTGCGGAAGTGTACTTCGCGTACTAGACTTGTACTACAAAGTTGCGATTTTCGAGCTGGAGATGCGGAAGTGTACTTCGCGTACTAGACTTGTACTACTGCGAAGTTGCGCGAATTTCGAGCTGGAGATGCGGAAGTGTACTTCGCGTACTAGACTTGTATTACAAAGTTGCGATTTTCGAGCTGGAGCTGCGGAAGTGTACTTCGCGTACTAGACTTGTACTACAAAGTTGCGATTTTCGAGCTGGAGATGCGGAAGTGTACTTCGCGTACTAGACTTGTACTACAAAGTTGCGATTTTCGAGCTGGAGATGCGGAAGTGTACTTCGCGTACTAGACTTGTACTACAAAGTTGCGATTTTCGAGCTGGAGCTGCGGAAGTGTACTTCGCGTACTAGACTTGTACTACAAAGTTGCGATTTTCGAGCTGGAGATGCGGAAGTGTACTTCGTGTACTAGACTTGTACTACAAAGTTGCGATTTTCGAGCTGGAGATGCGGAAGTGTACTTCGCGTACTAGACTTGTACTACAAAGTTGCGATTTTCGAGCTGGAGCTGCGGAAGTGTACTTCGCGTACTAGACTTGTACTACAAAGTTGCGATTTTCGAGCTGGAGATGCGGAAGTGTACTTCGCGTACTAGACTTGTACTACAAAGTTGCGATTTTCGAGCTGGAGCTGCGGAAGTGTACTTCGCGTACTAGACTTGTACTACAAAGTTGCGAGCTGGAGATGCGGAAGTGTACTTCGTGTACTAGACTTGTACTACAAAGTTGCGATTTTCGAGCTGGAGATGCGGAAGTGTACTTCGCGTACTAGACTTGTACTACAAAGTTGCGATTTTCGAGCTGGAGCTGCGGAAGTGTACTTCGCGTACTAGACTTGTACTACAAAGTTACGATTTTCGAGCTGAAGATGCGGAAGTGTACTTCGCGTACTAGACTTGTACTACAAAGTTGCGATTTTCGAGCTGGAGATGCGGAAGTGTACTTCGCGTACTAGACTTGTACTACAAAGTTGCGATTTTCGAGCTGGAGCTGCGGAAGTGTACTTCGCGTACTAGACTTGTACTACAAAGTTGCGATTTTCGAGCTGGAGATGCGGAAGTGTACTTCGCGTACTAGACTTGTACTACAAAGTTGCGATTTTCGAGCTGGAGATGCGGAAGTGTACTTCGCGTACTAGACTTGTACTACAAAGTTGCGATTTTCGAGCTGGAGCTGCGGAAGTGTACTTCGCGTACTAGACTTGTACTACAAAGTTGCGATTTTCGAGCTGGAGATGCGGAAGTGTACTTCGCGTACTAGACTTGTACTACAAAGTTGCGATTTTCGAGCTGGAGATGCGGAAGTGTACTTCGCGTACTAGACTTGTACTACAAAGTTGCGATTTTCGAGCTGGAGCTGCGGAAGTGTACTTCGCGTACTAGACTTGTACTACAAAGTTGCGATTTTCGAGCTGGAGATGCGGAAGTGTACTTCGCGTACTAGACTTGTACTACAAAGTTGCGATTTTCGAGCTGGAGCTGCGGAAGTGTACTTCGCGTACTAGACTTGTACTACAAAGTTACGATTTTCGAGCTGAAGATGCGGAAGTGTACTTCGTGTACTAGACTTGTACTACAAAGTTGCGATGATCGAGCTGGAGATGCGGAAGTGTACTTCGCGTACTAGACTTGTACTACAAAGTTGCGATTTTCGAGCTGGAGCTGCGGAAGTGTACTTCGCGTACTAGACTTGTACTACAAAGTTGCGATTTTCGAGCTGGAGCTGCGGAAGTGTACTTCGCGTACTAGACTTGTACTACAAAGTTGCGATTTTCGAGCTGGAGATGCGGAAGTGTACTTCGCGTACTAGACTTGTACTACGAAGTTGCGATTTTCGAGCTGGAGCTGCGGAAGTGTACTTCGCGTACTAGACTTGCACGACAAAGTTGTGATTTTTGAGCTGGAGATGCGGAAGTGTACTTCGCGTACTAGACTTGTACTGCACAGTTGCGATTTTCGAGCTGGAGATGCGGAAGTGTACTTCGCGTATTAGACTTGTACTGCCTGCCAAGTTTCGCTTTTCGAGCTGGAGCTGCGGAATTGTATTTCGCAATTTTCGGGCTGGAGCTGCGGAAGTGTACTTCGCGTACTAGACTTGTACTACAAAGTTGCGAATTTCGAGCTGGAGCTGCGGAAGTGTACTTCGCGTACTAGACTTGTGCTAGAAAGTTGCGATTTTGGAGCCGGATCTGCCAAAGTTCGAAAACACTGTAAAACGATGAGGTCTCCCCCAAAAACGATGACGTTAAAAAAAGTACTAAGGCCAAGTAAAGGGTTTCGTCCGCTCCTCATATATATGATATATAGTGTATATATATGCAATTATATTGTATTGATGATTATTGATGGACGGGTGTCCAACTCATATCAAGGTTGGGTTTGACCGCCCACGTTTGTGATAGCTGGAAACAGCATTCCCCAGTGATTGAATTCATTGTTGGGAGCGCGATTCACCCGTTCACAAGTCACCCTCTTCGTGTTTGGACCATGCTGGTGTTTGGCCTCAAAGTCCCATCCATCCACTTAGGGTTTGCGGCAAAGCCTGAAGGTCTTGAAAGCCTGAAATGGTCCGTGTGTTTCCGGATCCCTACTACGGGAGTCCAATGTGGGCTCTGAACAGAGCTTGATACACAGAGCTCGGCAACAAAACAACACGCATCCGAGACCTGGTTAAATGACAGGCGGCTTTGATGTTCAAGTCAGAAGTGTTGAGGTTCGACAGCGTTGTTTGCTGATTGTTTTTTCAGGGTATGCCTCTATCTGAATGCTAAAATGCCCATGATCATCGATTTCACCTCCAGCACGCCACAAGTTCTAGTTTTCACATTCGAAGAATCGGCATATCGACTTACTTTTGTCAAATACGTTAATCTTATATATTATATCGGGCACTTAGATCATAGGGATTGTGAAGGCAGCCCCAGGGGCCAAGATGGAGAGAGGCTTCAAGTAGCCCTGCCCTCATCTCTTTCATGGAGAGGGTTTAATCCTATTCAAACATCGGCTTCCAAGCTCAAGGGTTCGCTCTGGATAGCTTGAGTGTTGGATGTTCGGGTTTCTTCTGTTACATGAACGCAGGGTGAACTCTCCTCACAATTCTACCAAGTTCCCCGGATGGAACGCAGAATGAAACATGGACATATTTGGGGCTGCCAGCTTTGTACAGCAGTCGGCTGTCAGGGTGCCGCTTGATCTAGGTCAAACTGTGCACGAGATGGCGGAGGCCGGCAAAAACTCGTTGCCACTGCCATGGCCATTTGGAGAGGTAAAGGCAAACCAGAAGGATACCAACCATTTTTCAGGACCGCAATTTGAGAAGCCTCGATATGACACCATTGGCACCCCTTCAAACGGTCGCTTTTGATGATGGCTTCCTGTTTACAAGGTCCTTTGTGACACCGGCGCTGACTTCCCCTCTTTGACAAGCCTTTCATCCCAGTGTCTGGGCTGCTGACTTCTTCAAAGCCAAACGCGTGAACCTTTCCTGCAATGTTTGAACCGTAGATGTTGAACCATGGGAACTGTGTTATTTGTTTGGGTTTGTCATCCTTTGTGGAGATGCTGTTTGGGTGGTTGTTTACCGGAAAAAGCGCAGGACCCATTTGGGGTTCCGCATAAAAACCTATGGAGCAAACCCTTTCGTGGATTCTGGAAGGCGAGGGGTCCCAAAAAGGCGGACAGTTTTGAGAAGCCAAGTTGGTGTGGAGCTTCTCTCCCAAGGGCGTCGTTTTCAGTGACAAGACTCGCGGGAGGGGAAGCAACAACTCATCGGGGTTGGATCACCATTCCTCGAGAAGCAAAGATGGCCCAGTTCTGCTTGTTTGATAGATCATGGTGCTTTGTGTTTCGGTGGCCAATGTCGGGATGTACCCCAAATAAATGTAGTGCAAAGCCATGCTTCCTTTCTGGACAAATCATTGACAACTATGCACGGATGATACAGCGCGGATCCGTCAGGAATGCCACGCGGTGAGGCTCACTGAAGAAGAGAGTTGCACAGAGAAATATCTCACGCCCTGCAAGCCGTACACGCACCAACCTCGTAAGAAAAAACGGCATTTGGCAACTCGACGACGCGCAGTCGTACATGGCGCAATCAGAAGAAACTGTGTTTTGCTGTTTGCCAAAATTAGAAATACCATTTGGACTTGATTTTCTGGACAAAGGTGATCGTGGGAAATATCAAACATATGTGTTTGACACTGCGGCCACACGGCATGTGCTGCTGGCATGTGTCGAATACAAAGGTCTCCCTTTTTTCCTCGAAATTGAGGACCCCAACAAAAAACGGATGTGCCTATCTTTGTTTCGATTTGGCATCCTGCAAGTACAAGCACGCGTCCCACTGAACTGGACGCCTAACCCCAAGGAATCGGAGCGGTTGACATCAGCTTCTCAAGGCAGCTGTCAACTTAGAAAGTAGTGTGAGAGAGGTTCCCCGTGCCCCATTTAGCTCTTTTCACGCATCAACCTCAAGCTCACTGTGTCCCACATTGGAGGATTTGGATTAATGATAAACTGGTGAGGCCCTTCCACCAGGAGAGTTTTGGTAGGTGTCCCACTTCTGCTCCCAAAACGCTAGTTTTTGTCCTTGCATGGTTTGGGCAGCCGAGCGGGCTCGTTCACATTTGAGCCTGCGTGCCCAGGCCAGTGGAAATTGTGCCTTGGCAACGAAGCGACGTCGGGGTGTGATGTCCCTCAGCACATGTACCTCATCCATGTGTACACCTGCCCTCGGGCTTGGGTACATCAAGACCTTGGCACTGTGTGCAGCATTGAGCCTAGATTCAGTGGAGCCCACATACAAACAACGCGCCGCACTGATAGCACTGATACACTCACAGTTTGAATCACTTAAGGCACCTCACACATGCTAGGCACACCTGCAGAAGCGCACCCGCTCAGAATATTACGCGCGCCTGCCACATTGAAAAGCCCCCGGCGCAAGCACACCCTTTCCAAATGATCAGTATGTTTGCTCAAGCGCCCTTGCGCAGCACTGTATCCAACTCAGCCAAGCGATAAGCACACCCCGCTTAGCACGAAATCCGCGCATTCCAAATCAGAAGAAAACCTTCCGCTCATCACTATGTATATGTGTGTAGGCTCAAGCACACTTATCCTGAAAGTGACACACGAGCGCGCCTCTTAGCAGATCACTGCGCCGCAATGAATGAAGTCTTAAACAAGGCCTCAAGGTTGCCTTGCTTAACCCGAAGCGCACGGAGCCTAGACGATATCGCGCCTGCAGTGCTGCTGTCGATATATATATATATACACATATATATATATATGTATAACAATATATATATATATATGCACATATACATACGCGAGTACGGACGGTTAGCCGTCGGCTGCAATGGTTATTTGTCATGGGTCCAGCCATTGCAATGCGTCAGGTGAGAAGCTGTCGCGCGGGAGAAGTTTGACTTGCCCGTGAGAGAGCGCCTGTCTGTACTGTTTACAGGCCATTAAGATGGTGCCCGAGTGCAAAGAACAAGCACGGTGCTGGCTCTGGCGCAGGCGTTCTCAGCATCTCCCACTGCCAAAAGCATCGAAGCAAGCCCAACGGTGGCCGCAAAGCAGAAAATTGGTAGTACGCCCTGATCTCCAAAGATACGCTGCGCTGAACGAACGCATCGACGCTGTTTGTTGGAAAGGAAGTTGACAAGACCTGCCAAAGAGGACAAACACCAAGTATTTCGCGAAAAGAAGGGTATCAACATGCTTAACACAAGAAGCTGGTGGTGAAAGAGGAACGTGTTGCACACGCCAGCCACGTAGACCAAGAAGAATGGAAATTGCCAGGGCTTCCGCGGAAGGCAACATTGGGCAAGTGAACCAAACATGACTGTCGAACCGCAAGGAGCATGCCGCTAAGCCAAACACCACTGGGTGCAGTCGAACAGTCGAACGTTGTGGTCATTTCCCCGCCCCCCCCCCCCCCGCCCACCCCCCCATTGACATATGTAAGCGACGGTCAACCGCCTCTTCTGCGGGTATATGTGTATATATATATATACATAATGTATGTGCATGAACATATCTGGTAGATGTATGCTCATTCCGAACCTGCGGTTTGATGGTTTTCACGACGTTGCTTCTGGTGGCGAGCGGGCCCGGTGAACGAGTGTTGCAATTGGTAGTCGTTGCGGAACGCTCAAAATGTTGCCTGATAGAGCTATCACATACTTTATGCTCATGTCGGCAGGGACGCGCAGCGAATGAAATGATATCAATACATATATATATATAATATATATATATAATGCAAATGGCTTTGTTTGAAATCATGCTAGCTAGCTTTGAACAGAGCTGGGCAATTCGAATGACAGATTGCACATATGCCAAGTGATATTCCTTGAATTGCTGATCCTCAACTAATTGAACATTAGTATCCTATCCAAGTGCAGCGTGAATGAACATAACAACTGCTCGCCGAACTTGCCAAAAGCACCAAGCTGCTTTATACGAATCCGGTTGCTATGTGATGGCCAAGGGAAGTGGCCTTTGTCAATTTGCAGTGTTTGCTTGATGAACAAGCTGGATTGGATTGTCACAAGTCGACCTAACGGACAGAACTTACACGACATTGCCGGGCTTTACTGGATTCAGATAACTGCAAGTTTGAAGGCCGTGGAGAGCCTGAGGTGAAGTCGTCTCCTGCCAGCTTCCAGCTGTCCTTGTTTATCCCCTTGCTTTAACCATACCTTGACCTGCTGTGGTTCTTGAGGCCTCTAGGATTGTTGGTTTCCAAAGGGGTGGTGTTGGTATCCTCCTGGCTTCCAAGGATCAGCCAGTTGGAGATGGCTGCTCCGGGCGACGAGAACAGCAGTGTTTTTTACGATGAACGGGCCCAAGCCGAGCTAGCAATATGCAGGGTTGTTGTTGTTGTTGTGGCATATCCTTCGAATTACAGGCTTTTCTCATGCTTATGTTTCTGCTTGTTGGAGTTTGCTGATCCTTCTGTGAGAAGCTGACTCGAACAGTTCCACGCAAAGTTTCTGGAATGGAGAGGCGCCATCAGGCGCTCCCTTTGCAGCTGGTCTTAGGTTGGCAGGTGGAGCACTTGGCACTGATATGTCCATAGGAATCGCTTGTGCACCTTGGAGTGTTGCCAGGAATATGGTGCGCTTGCCAAACACCTCAAGCTAAACCTTCCGAATACTCAAGTCAAACATGCGACATGTCGAAGACTACAGCAGCAGCTAGCACACACATGATATCGGCAACAAACGTGAAGTAGCAACGGCTGTGACCGGAATTGCACCAACGACGGCCACATATTTTGGAGACCAAGGCATGTCAGGAATGGCATCAAAGGTCGGAGAACAAACAACCTGCATCACCTGGTCTTCTGCATCATCGCCGACTGCCGATTCCAACTCAACAATGTCCCTGAGTTAAGTAAATGTACGACTTTCAAACATTAAGACTCACATGTTCCTCACGCCTGAAGATGATCATATTGCACGATGTTGTTGTAAGCATGACTTATGATCAGTTGGTTATGATTCCCTTGTTGTGTGCATGTAGTTTTTTTCTTGCTTGACCCGGTGACCCGACTGTGTGATTCAGCCTCGAGTGAACCCTAGTGGCCGTGGCTCCGGTTGGGCACAAGAATGATAACAATTCTCAACTCGTGATATGCGTTTTAGTAGTTTGTGGGTACATGTTTCTCCAACAGCGTTTGCAGGAACAACACGCGGAGCTGAATGAGTACACACATGTGGAACAAGCATTGGGTCAACCAAAGTGATGTTTCCGGGAGTTTGCCAGAAGGTATTGCAGCATGGGAATACTGGCAAAGTTGTGAGTACTCACTAGGCAATTCATGCAGGATGGACATATGTGTAAAATTTACATATAGTATGTACAAAGACATTGGTACATGGCATGTTCTACAGTAGATATAGACATACGTAATGTTTCTGTGCCTCGTGAGATATCCGTATTTACGTGCATAAATATATACCTGGACCTTCCGGGATCAAACATTTTAGAAGTTGGCCTAAAAACACGCTTTTCGTTGTTGGCGTAAAACAATGATTTTAGGGCGAATAAACAGCCATCGGTAATATTTGTTTCTTCCGCAGTTGGAAGCTTTCGCTTGTTGGTTGGGAATGTTTGCCTTTTTGTTGGGAGGTTTCGCCTGTAGGTTCGGGAAGATTGCGCTTAACACCCAAGTTGAACAAAAAAGGCCGCAGGCAAAATCTGCGCTCAGTTGCCCCAAGAGACGATTCGTAGCGAAAAGGCGGAAGTTTTGAGCATGCAGAATGTACATACACATCACATTGTTAATTGAGAGCCGCACTGAAAGGATATATGAGCACCGACTGAGCAGCTATGTCTCAAGTTCTGATTGTGTGAAACATGCTGTTTGCCATTGGTGAAATGCTGATGGCTTTATGAAAGCTCACGATCCAGAGCGTAATAGGTTCGGTGAATGTTCATTGTACCCTAGCTAGCATGGGTAGTTGGTGACAGACGACCAGTTTGTCATGGTCATTTGATGGGTTTGCCTGTGTCGTTCCTTTACGACAGTACAACAGTATTGATCGTTACCCGCAGGAGGTGTTTGCGTCCCAGCAGATGGAGGGAGTATCCAAAATAGAAGCCCTTTTGGGAATTTTCGGATGCTGATATCATTCGGATTAAAGGTCTTACCCTTCGGTCGCCTTTTGTCCCATATCGTTTCATCTTCATCATCATTATCATGATGTCGCACATCAGGTGTGTTTGAGTCAAGGTGTTGTGCATATTTGCAGCTTGAGATGCCTATTTGGATGGATGCTCTCGTGGAAAGAGATGGAACAAATGTAGCACATTTGCTCAGTTCAAGGTTGATTTCTGACTTCTCGCATCTTGTTGCGGTAGCTGTGCATGCACACATTCATTCGGAATATTTCTTGTAGTCGCTGCGTGTTTGCTTGCTGTGGCGCTTTCCCCAACTCGGTTTTGCATTTGACATTGGAGCAATGAAGTGGGAATTGCAATGCATCCTGTGCTTGACCGCCTAGCTCTGGCGTGCTTTCAAGCACAGCTTGGTCGGCGGGTGGATAGGTATTGTGAATTGATGAAATGGTTGTTCCTGTACCAAGACAGGATCTTTATGCTTGTCATCGGGAAGGCGTTGTCGAACTGTTCCGGCTTCCCCAAGTGGTAGGTTCAACCAGTTATGCTTGATGAACAGAGGCTTCCCAACTGGTCTAAACGATGCAACGCATTCATATTTGCAGAGATTGTGTTTCGGTGCTCGAGTGCGTTCACTCCACTGCCACAGATGGCTTGCGGGTAGCTTTGCGCGGCACAGGTATTTTGGGCTGTCTTATAAGGGGTTCTTCAGAGGTCAGATTTAGTCAGTGCAATGGTTCAAGCACCTTGGGTTGGATTGGTTAGGACACCCATTGAGCCAGCCAAACTGAAGTATATGTGCTTAAGAACATGTGTTTTTCCCCTGTTGGGTTTAGAGGGAATCTATCACTACCCAAAATATGTTCTCATTGTTTCGGGATTTAAGCAAATGGCGGATAATGTAGCGACTCGACCGAACTTGTGCCGTGCACTGAGATATTTATGGCTTATTTATGGCTTATGGCTTAGAGTGATTTGCGCAATACAGTGCAGGCTGCCCCCGTGTCTGGGCTTGCTCCTTGCCGTCATGTAACGTATTTCCCTAAACAGGTATTTGTCAAAATTAAACGACCAGGAATGGGACCGCAGGCCGTAGGGCATGTTTTCATTTGCGAGGGCAACCCATTTGGGGGTTCCCCTACTTTTGACCCACGAAGTTTGGTAAGTTTAGTAGTCTTCACGAGATCCAAAAGTTCTTCGGAGTGTATGAGTATAGCGACTGCTGCATCGTCTCCCGAATTTGGCGGATTTATGAGGTAGGCCATGGTTCAGTGTGAACTTCTCGCGGGGTGTCTCTAGCCGGGCGGCAACCTCCATGGACGCAGAAAGAAGGTCTGAACAAATCAATGGTGTTCCGAAAAAAATCGGTTGGAACGCCACAAATACTTGGTATCCCTTTTGTTTTCCTTTTAAACATCATTGACAAAGGGGGTTCTCTTCAAACAGTGTTGTCTAGTGAGTTCCACCTTTGTTCGATCTCCCTTCCAAATAATCCCCAAATAAGTGTTTTTGTTTCTGTCCCTGCGCTGGGAAAAAGATATCGGGCGGCTTCGGGATACGATCTTCAAAATGACTAGTCGTTTTAAGCATCAGGCAAGCGCTTTAATCAGGCGACACTCGGAGCGCATAACTTGAATTCAGCAATTGGACCTTTTCGGTGGGGAGCACTTCGCAGCAATTAGAACTTCCGAGAATTCGGTTGTTTCCCATCTTCATCCCTATCAATAGTATTGTCGAAATTCTTTCCCATTTTGTGGCGGCTGATCCCAAAAAGGACCTCTCAGATAAGTACGATTTTCCGAAGGAATCTTGCGTTTGCTTTGTCAACACTGTCGGTTTAAGGAACATCATGTTGTCCAGCTGGCCACCAGTCCCTTGTCAGCAGGACTTATTTTCAGACGTGTTTTTCTCTTTACTTCATTTCCGCACCGCGCACGAGCCACATGTTGGCCACATGTTGCAAGGCAAGCCAAATGAGTTGCGGTGGTAGGCCTGGCACTGTGCATGTCCACTGCAGATGGGCGTGGGCCAAACCTAAGGATTGACCTAGTGTTTTCCTTCTCGCTGTCGGCAAAGGCGTCCGTAGGTTTGACACATGCTCAGATAGCTCTCAGCAAAATCGGCGCTCTTGGGTGCTGATGCAACGGCGTCCTTCAGCAGCCCTTTCAAAGCCGAAAGGCCACGCGGTGAGAGTTGGGGACGCAAATCAGAACGAACACGAAGACATACTTTTGTAAACCCAGTTGTTCCATGTTGGTAGTTTCCAAGAGCTCATGATAACTCAATTTCATTTAGGGCAGGGACTGTAAAAAGCTGCCGCGGCCTCATTTCAAGTGGGTCCACGGGCAAACTGTTTCGGACCCCAATTGTTTAGCGACATAGACATCATATGTTTGCGAGATTGAGCTCCAACACTGGAGCAAGCACCCGGCGTTTTATGTTGCTTTGCACATATCCGCTATTATTTCCCTTACTTCAAGATCCCTCAATTCAGGTGGATCATTTGAGATACAAGCCACAAAGACCAGGTTGGTCACAAAAAAAACATGAGGACCTCCAGGCATTCTCCGACACCCTTTGTTGTCCAGGGCACTTTTGACGAGCTTAAACTGTGAAGTTGCAGGTGCCCTGACTCTTTTTCTGGCTATGAGTTTCATGGGGACCATCGCAAACAGGTCCCTCCAGTGCATTCTCGGGAAACCTGAACAGCCTGGCACGTTCAGGTTCTTCAAGGGTCAAAGCTGGGTTCAATGTAGCAGTTTGATAGTGGGGGTTGCTACAAGAATAGCGAAACAAGGACCAGACACATGAATCTGTAGACATTCTGACATGTAGCAACTAAAAGATGATGTTTCGGTTTTTCAGATGGTGGATTGCATGTTGGCTGTTGACACAGCTCCAACATTGCAGGGCTCCAGAATCGAACGGATCATAGCAAGTCTCACTGTGCTTGGCTTGACGGCTGGTGTGGCCGCTAAGATAACTGAGCCTAAGGAGCTGCCCGGGAAGGCAGTTGACAGAGTCCACTCGCTCAATGTGTCGCTTGCCTTGGCTTGATGGAACGAAAAATGGTCATGTATTGGTATTTGATGGTATTTGTGTGGTAAGCGGCGCAGACAGGTAGATGAAAGACGGCCTTCGAAATTACGTCCAGCGGCCGATGCTGCGTCTGTGCAATGCCAGCGCCAGTGCACTTTCAGGTTCCTTTGCCACTCGGAAAGTTGACAAATATGACATTGTGCGGTTCCCATTCCGCTGAAAAGGAAGAGGCCCCCAAAAGGGCCCCTAGTGTTGTCAACCCTCTCCTTGAGATGCAAGCAGGCCAACATGCAGCGTGGCCTTCTTGCGGAACAGCTAACAATGACTCGGATCGGCAAAGCGTCCAGGAGGATGTTGTGCAGGATGCAAATGTGTTCCCACTTGTCCAGAACTACGGGTGCAAACTCTTGCATTTGCCTTTGGCTGATGAACAGGTTTAAGATGGGAATATGTTTCGTTAAATCTTAGTTATTGAACCAGTAGGTAAAGCAGATCGCCTACAGGGTGGAAACATGTGCAAACCATCCAGCAGTCAATCCAAGACGAGAGCTGCGAAACGGAAGCAATTCCGCGGACTGTCATGCAAGGAAAGGATCCTGTTGTGTCCCTTGGCTCGCTTTTAGACTCACAAAAGTGGCATCGACGCCGTCCCCTCTTAAGGCAGCCTGACCTAAAGCCTCTTGGAGAGAACCACACCTTGCCTTCTGAGGAATGCCAACGCCGCGTAGCTTCTTTATACCACGCCACACTCACTCAGTGCCAAGTGAAGTTGTGTTTCAATAGACATCACCTGGGGAAACACGCGGGGCGTCTCTTGAAGAAGTGCCTGCTTGCGATGTTGGTTTGCCAAGCCCTGTTTTGCAAGGCGCGGCCTTTCAAGATGGAGGTGTGTCAACAATATTGAAGTCCTTTCTGTGCTTAGGACCAAGCCCGTGGTTGGAACCCTGCATAGCCGAATCCTCTTCCTTTTGGCCTTTGCCCTTCACCTGGCCCATTTGGGTGATGCAACGTGTGTCGATCGTGGAATTCTGCGTGGAATTCTGGGCTTACAAAAGAACTAAAGAACTGGTGTATTTTCTGGTGCTGGCCGAGTTTGCGCGCAGATTGCACAGTCGTTCAGAGCTTGCCGCATGCTCACCTATACCTCGGGCCCGTGCCCTGTATTTTACACACCCGGTGCTGACCATGGCTCAGTATGCAGACTCTCCTGCGAGCTTGACTGTTCTGCTGTATGCCAGTGTTGCAAGCACTAAGCCTGGAAGCATTCTCGTGGATGCTGTTGCTGTCTGCCAAGATCTTGCTGAACTTGTCATTGACTGGCTCCATGTTGTGACAGTGACACCTTGAAATGTAGCAAGGACTGGCAGTCATACGGGAAACTGCAATATATAGATGCAAAGAGGCAATAGAACATCCACGAATGTTCTATAATGCCCTTGCATGCTGTCCAGCTTGCACCTTGATCGGATGTCTCCATTAGGGATGCCCGTCATGGTCCTTGGCGGCTGGAGGAGGTTGATTCTGAGAGCTTGTTTGAAATGTCAAGCACCTGCGGAAGGTCAGCAAAGCATGAACCTATTCGTGCTGTTTGTGGTTTAGACTGCACTGTTCTTCGAGAGCTTTAGGCATGGAATTTTCATGCAACGTATCAGCTGACATGCCAAGAGGTAGCTAATGTCCTTCATCCACAGGCGACAGAGCCTGAAGCAGGTGGCAAAACAGAACCAGTTTCTGGATCCCTTTGCGTTGATTCAGCTCTAGGAAGGCTACAGCCGTGGCAGAAGTGTCTCGGTTTTTCCATGCGTTTTCTTCCAGGAAAGCACGGAAGCGATCCGTACTCCAGGCCAAGGGATCGACTGCCAGCTCAGCAGCGTGCTGAAACGTTGGGCCTGTCTGTAAGCGCAGTGGCCTGACGTTCGGCCAAGTCGCAGGCCGAGAAAACAGAAATCCGGGAGGACCCCGGGGTGCAGCTCGACTCATTGCCTTGCGATGAGAAATGGAATGAACCATTTGGGGGATTCCCGAACAAAGGAAACCACCAGTTGGATGGTGTATGGGGGTCATTCCCTCATTTGCTGAGCACCAGCAAGTTTCAATCGGACCAGAAGAAACCCACCCTTCTCACCTGTAAATTGACCGGATCTGACCGGATCTGACCGGATCTGACCGGATCTGACCGGATCTGACCGGATCCGGATCTGGTTTCCAGTTTCCCCTTTTTGGTCTATTTTGTTTATGGCCCCAGAAGGTGATCACCTTTTATTTCAGGTCCTTCGGGCAACTGCGCTGAACTGCCCTGAGATGAGTCGTACGGCCACCAGTTGGAGGGTGTATGAAATCAGGCACGAGGGCATCGAGCACCATTGCTGCGAGTGAAATGCACCGTCCAGCTCAGTGAAGCAAACGCAATCCGGCAAGTCTGAGCTGCACCACCTCGACCGGAGAACATTGCAAGTCAGATCATGTTTGTTCATTTTGTCATACCTTGATTGATGTGGTCACTGAAGTTCCTTAAACTGTTGCGGCGCCTTTGCGCTCAAACTTGCTTTGGTTCTCCTTGTTTTTTCATCATCTTCCACTGCCTGTGCTTGCCAGGCACCTAATAGATCAGGTGAGTGGGGGTGGTGCCCGTTGTGGTTTGGTTGCAGCTGTTGGTTGTGCATGACGTGTTTCTGGAAAGGCATGCTCCTAATGCAAGCTGCGGTTTCCGTCGGAGGCATTGAATCGTAGCAGGTTCCCCAAGAAAGAGCTGGTTTGGAACAAGGCATCGGAAATATCCTTAGCTTCGGGAGAAGGAGCAAATGGCCAAAACCGGGCTCCTTTTTTGGTTCGAGCATTACTGTTCAACTGACTCACAGAGTGCCCAGTACTTAAGGCGCACGAACACACACAAGCACACACATGCACACATGCACACATGCACACACACACACACAAATCACACACACACACAAATCACACACACACAAAAACACACACACACACACACAAACAAACACACACACACACACACACACACACACACACACACACACACACACACACACACACACACACACACACACACACACACAC